>PVKN010003178.1:0-38488 GCA_004027915.1 Capromys pilorides | reverse complement strand
CCAGAATCTGGTCGGATATACTGTCTTTACAGAGTACTAAAAAGGACTATAGTTGAGATGGATCCAAAAAAAAACTTGTTTTATTTAGAAGTTAAGCACACCAAGTTTAGATATTCACTTAATAAATTTTATGTCCATTTCTTAATAGTGATCATTCATGTAATTAAGGTCCTTGGGCAGTGCAGCAGTCAAAAATATTCCTTAGAGATAAATAAGAAAGATTAAAAATAATTTAGTTCAAGTATGGTATATTAGAAGCTATCAGGACGGGAATATTGTCAACATTTGTTTTAAATGATGCAAAGCAGAAAATTACATTTAAAAATCAAGAATATATTCTGATAGTAAATTTTCAAAAATAAAATCCCTTACTCTAGTTGGCATTGATTTGTTAATTGTCTATTTTCTACTGGTTTATTCTGTTTCTGTCTCTGGGTATGGCTGTCTTAAGCAAAATATGACCAACCTCTGGGCCATTTTGGACTGTTACACGCTTAGTGTAGATCCTGTGAACCCAAACATTTCAGTTCCTGAGAGAAGTCAGAGTGGACCATGAAGTATCTCTGTTTTCATCAAAATACCAGCCATAATAGTTTTGTACCACCTTACCTTTTTCTTCGTTAGTAACTATTTAATGAATAATAGTTGAGTATGATTTTTTTCTCCAGGCTTTAAAAATGTAGTGCTTAATTTGACAATATTCTTAAATTTGCTTTTAATATTAAAATATTGATAATTTATTTGGAACAATATGAGGTGTAGTGTAGTACCTGGTACTTACTGGTTTTTTACTATTTATTGAACTTCGGTTTATTTTCTATTCACACATGTTCTTTGTGCATGGAGCTCTATAGTTGGAAGGGGCAGACTGTCTTCTGATTCTTTGTTTCCTAGCTACATATTGAGTATTACCAGTCAAAGTGTTGGTTATTAAAAGATAAGAAAGAGCTAGTTTTATTTTTTCCTGATCCTTTTTTTTTTGGAGGGAAGGTCACTTCTTTTTTGCTTTCCTTAATTTTTACTTCAAATGCGAATCTGATATTTCTTCCTCTGCTGGTTAGTTGGCACATGGTGCTAAGTGCATATTCCAGTCTAAGATAGGAAGAGCCAAATTGTAAATACTAGACTCTGTGAATCCATTAAAGTACCTATCACAACTTTTCAACTCTGCCTGCTCGGGTAATCTGACAGCTGTCATAAACAAATTTGCCTGTATTCTGATCTTAGAAACATTGAAATTTGAATTTTATGTGATTTTCCTACTTCGCAAAATGTTTTCCTTTCTATTTTACCCCCTTCAGTCATTTAAAGATATATAAACCCACAATGATGTGTAACCTAGGGCCAGTGAGAAGGCTCAGTGGTCTAAAACACTTGCTTAGGCAAGCTTAGGCAACTGCAGGGACCATAGTTCGATCCCTGCACCACATGCTGTACTAGCCCCATCCCCAGAGCAGGCTGAGGGATGGCCATAATACTAAAGAAAAAAAAAAATATGTGTAAACCATGCTTGGCTCAGAGGCCTTACAAATGCAGGCAATGATGCATACGGATAAAATAAAATATAAAGCAAAATGTGAGAACATTTACTTTTTTCTGTAACTAGCACATCAGATGCCTTGTATGTACTGTGTTTTTAGGTGGCACACTTAGAGCGAACAGGACATTACTTAACTGTGAAAGACAACCAGGTGGTTCAGCTGCACCCCTCTACTGTTCTTGACCACAAGCCTGAATGGGTGCTTTATAATGAGTTTGTTTTAACAACAAAGAATTACATCCGGACATGTACAGATATCAAGCCAGAATGGTAAGCGTGGTTTTTGTTTTAATCGTTATTAGAGTTATTATTTTGCTCAAAGTAGACTCTTATTCTTCTCTGTGTCATGACATCTTCTCTCATTGGGGAGCTTAGTTTTCTCCTGAGCTGTGTGTGTGTGTGTGTGTGTGTGTGTGTGTGTGTGTGTAAGTGTGGAGAGTTGACCTGATTTGTTTATCTTTTCTTTGGAGAGGGGATAGTGAGTTAGTATGGTCAGGATTTTGATTTGCATAGCAACATGTCTCTCCTAAGACATCCTTTTGCTGCTGTGCTTAACTCAAGTTCATGTGGTAGTCTAGTTCCAAAAGTGTGTCTTGTGTTTTATTTGTAAAATGTTACAATTATTTGTTGGTGTGAAAACATTAAAAATTACTACATTTTGTATCTTAATGTGCTAACATTTTTAGAAAATCTAATTAGACCAGTCTAATGCACAATTACTCTCTCCCCTGTGGTGTTCTGTGTCATTTTTATTTATTGCCAGAACCCATTCTATGTATAATGAAGTGTCAGTCAAGAGCCGTAGGATTGAAAGCGGTTATTTTAGGTGGGGTCACTTGCTTAATGTTGTGTAGGGCTTTTTTCCTGATACCAATTTATGACTTTTGACACTTAAATTTTGTAGAACATTACCATTTTATTTTGAACGCTTTATTAAGAAGAAAATTACATAGCTAACTTCAGAAAGCCTTAGAGAGGCAAATCAAAGTAGCATGTAAGAGTGAAGAAATCAGTGACTTGTGTGGTCTTACGTGGATTATGTTAATATACAAAAAAAAATGTTTTTAAAAGAATGGGAGATTCTTTATAAAGTTTGTGATAAATTAAGTAGAAAATTCTTAAGGAGTGGCATTGATGATTTTATCAAATGTGGACTTGTAGATTTGCCTTTATCAGTATATTAATAATTAATGCCTACCATATTAGTAACTGGTACTTAAGGTAAATGTTAATCTGGTAATTTTTCCCCCTTCTGGACAGGTTGGTGAAAATTGCCCCTCAGTACTATGACATGAGCAATTTCCCACAGTGTGAAGCAAAAAGACAGTTGGACCGCATTATTGCCAAACTTCAATCCAAGGAATATTCACAGTACTGAATTCAATGCTTAGAACTGAAGTTATTCAGAGGACAGCTTTAAAAGATGAATGAACTCAAAAGTTCAAGTTGTGCTCTTCATGTTGGTTCAATAATGGCCTTTATTTGAAAGCTTTTTAATTTTTCTTTACAGTAAATATTCCATTCTGATTTCATAAATTAAACATTTATGCCTCCCTTTTGTGTTGACACTGTAGCTCATACTGGAAAAGTCGATCAATGTTTTGCAGTTTTTTGAAAGTAGTTCTATATATATAACAATGTTATAAGCATTTCTTTAGAAATGGTTGAAAATGCTTCTAAAATGTGATTATCGACCATGGTATGCATGATCGTTGTAATTGTTGACATTCCTTTTAGAAGTTGTGAAATGTTACAACTCGTGCTTATGTAGACACAATCTTCTGTCTCAGTACAGAGGCACTGACTTCAATAAAGTCTATTTATACTAATTTTGGCCAAAGCCCTTTGGTATCTTTATTCTAGTTTCTATAAGTACAGTTGCTTTTCTTCCCAAGTGTGGGGCTTTTCCTTTTTTTAATTGTAATTATACTATTAAATATGTTAGCATCTTTCTACAAGGAGTCCTTAGATAAAGTAGTCATTAAAGCAATATTTTTAAGAGCACAGTGTACTGCTTTGTTAGTTTAATCAGTATGTGATCTAATAGGATGAAGTATATAATATCTTTTGAAATAATGATCCCAGAGGACAAAATAATGAAAAAAGTTTCTCATTCTTTCTTAAATTACCTTTCTTGAGGCTAATTTATTGTTACCAATTTTGGTCAGGTGTTTATTGTCGTGAGGTAAACATTTTAAGTACTCTGGCCTCTGAAACGTGTTAATTTGTATTTACAGTATTGTATTTTAGATCTCGATTTTACTCAGTTCTCATTGTTGGAAGTTCTATGCAATATTCAAAGCAAATTTTGTAGTTTGTTAAAATGAGAATTTAATCTTCAATTTCCTACAACTGAGCATAGGCAAGTTAACCCTTTTAAACCTAAAAATGAATTGTTTGATGTGGCCCATTATAGATGCTATAATAAATCACTTGTTTTCATTTAAAGACCAAATACTGTATTCGTTAATGTCTGAACTCCCTCTTCTCCCCCCCTCTTTTTTTAAAATGATATAGGCAATTTGTTACATGTGTCATTGAAATTTAAATATACCTAGGGGAAATTTTTTATTATGTGACATGGGTATTAGTTGGGCAGATTAGCTATTTGAGGTTAAGACACTTTATTTTATTATGGGTAGATCTTGTTACTAAATGAGATCTAGTGGTTTGGAAGTGATGGTCTGTTTTTGTAAGTTCCTGATTTTGATCCCATAGAATAATTTGCAAGTTGGGATAATGTTTCATATCATATTTATATGCTGTTTCATGAATTTCCAGGAATTGGAAGTGTTCTTTCCATTATGTAAGTGATGAACCTACGTTGCAAACAGCTGCATGGGAGCAGAAAAGCAAGCTGAGCCTGTGTTCCCATTGCAGTGTCCAGCCACAACCTCTAATTTTGCTAGGCATGCCTTACCTGCCTAGCAAAATCAGAGGAATTTCTTATGGGTACTGGCAGTTAGGGCTTTTCAGATTTGTGGTTTCTAGCCCCTCTATTTCACTGACTTGGCAGCTGAGCAGCACCAAACACGTTAAAATTTTCCCGTTCACACAGTTATGAATATCATGAAGTCCCATTGTCGTTTAGAAGAAGAAAATTAGGTTTTTAAATAGCTTCCACCACTACTATTTGGAAAATCTTTTGAAGATTATCTGTAGGGGCCTCTTTCCTTGGTTTTCATTTTAGTAGACCTGAGGTCTGAGGGCTGCTGGGAATCAAACCCAGAGGTTCATACAGGCTTTGCAAAGCTTTTAACAACTGAGCTACAGGCCAGGTGCCTCTTCGGATATGATGCAAGGGCAAAAGGTCACCAGTAAGGAAAACAGTTTACCCTGCAAAAGTTAATAAACACAACTTCAGAGCAGTGTAACTAGGTACAACATATACCAGTGGTGGCAAGCCTTTGGCATGTGAAAACTCAAGGTTTGCCAACTGCTTGTATCTATTTACCTTAAATCTGTAAATGCAACATTCCACATATGTTTTATGTAGTATATGACTCAATTTTAGAATTTCAGTTTATAAGGTACCCACAAATGTTTGGGAATATTTTTGTTAGTTTTTGTGGAACAGAGAATTGAACTCAGACCCTTGAACTTGCCAGGCAAGCACTTATTCTACTGAGCTATCTCCCTGTTTGGGAGTAATTTTAGTGGCCACTTTTTCTCTAATATTCTTAAAGGAAAACAACTCATTACCTCTGAAGGTTGTTCAATAGTTCTAGGGATGCTAAACTAAAAATGTTTCTCAAAAATAGTTGTAATTTTTTCTTCTGGAACGTAATTTAAAAGACTGTTAGCCATTTAGGTTTTTAGAATAAACTTTCATGTTTCCTTATTATTGGCGTAAGTGGCCTGTTTTCCTTTTTCTAGCGTGGTTCAGGATTCCCTGAGCATTATGGGTTAACTATTGTTGATTTTTCTCTGGTTTTCAGTTCAGACTGTGGTATAAGTCAGAGGACTAGAATTGAACTTGAGTATCAGGATCAGATCTGCTACTGCGTCAGATAATGTGACATTAACCCTCCATGCAGCCAAAGCACACTTTGGACCCCTACTAATTTACCTATAAATTTTAAGGCACCTAAATAATATACAAGTTTTAATCCTTGTGGTTCAAGGCTGAAAAAAACTTCAATAAGATGGTTTTGGTGACTTGCTTCTGTTGATATCCCCAGCAGTGGTAGGAATTTGGAGACTTCATTGTTTGCTTTCTATAAATTGTCAACCTTGGACTTAAGACAGTTTATTTCTAGGGCCTTGGCACTCAACCTAGCAAAATCATTTCTTTTTGCTACCTATGTTATTAATTACATTACAGGAATGTCAAACTTGAAAGTTCCGTATGTCAGTTGTCTTAGATTTTTTTCGTTACTACATGGTTTGTTTATTTATGTATTTATTTGCAGTTCCATGGGTGGACCTTTGAACCTTCTACTTGCCAGGCAGGCACTTATGCTGCTGAGCTATATCCCCAACCTGAGATTTTTTAAATTGTTTTAAAATTTTTTTTAGACTATCATTCACACTGTTGTAAGTTTAACCTGATTGCAAACTCGTCATAAATACACGACATTCACATTGGTGTAGTGAGATAGTTTTTAAATGTTTGCCCTAGAGGCAGATTTATTTGGCTTGGTGGTAATCTTTTGAAGAACTTTTAATTTGCTTAGAGATTGACCATTGTTCAGTTTGTGAACAGCTCTTAAAGGTGAGGTAGTTTGTGCTACCTAAAATTAGGATCTATTTGGAATTTTTAAAAGGTACAGAGGGCCCTGAAGATAACTCAGCATAAACACCTACCTGGCAAGTGCAAGGTCCTGGGTTCAATCCCTGGTTCTAAAAAAAAAAAAAAGGCATAGAGAACTAATATAGCAAAGTATAATATATTGAGTGGGTTTTTGTTTTGTTTTTTTATTTTTTAAGATAGAGGGATCCAGAAACAAGATTAGTTTGAATTAGACAAGTCCCAAAAATTCACATTCTCACAGCTGCCAAGAAATTGCTATAAGTAAGTGCCTACGTTAAGTGGCCCATTATGAGCTGTTGGAAGTTGAATTGTCCTGGGGCCATGACCCTGGTTCTTCAAGTCATCTGCTAGGTTAGTATGGCTGGTTATTTTTGAACAAAAATAAAAATCCAAATTTATGTGTAAGATCTCCCTTCTTGAAGTTTCAGGTAATACTTAGATCTGGATTTAGGACTTCCTGATAATGTAATCAGAAAATTTGTGGAAAAGGTAGTTTTACAAGTAATTTATTGGGATTTCAAAAGCACATTCTGCCAAGATTTGTGACAAGTTAGTGATTTAAGTTTTGGTGTACTGAAACTTGAACTCAGTGCCTTCAAATCTAGTTATATCTCTACCCCTTTCCCCCACTCCCCTTTTTTTGAGACAGGGCCTTGCCAAGCAATCTAGGCTGGCCTTAAACTCACTATGTAGCCTAGACCTGCAACCACTTTATAGGGACCATCCTGCAACCTTCTAAGTGTTGAGATTACAGGAATGAATCGTCACACAGAACCCCAGCCCTTTGGTTTTTTTGTTCGTTTTGACAGGTCTTGCAAAGTTGCCTGGGCAGGGTTTGAAATATTGATCCTCCTGCCTGAGCTTCCAGAAATATGTATCAGCGTGTCCACTTGTATAATTTACATACCTTCTTAGTTGTACAGTTTGATAAAAATTGACAGATATATACAGTTATATAATTATCAAGCCCAGAAAATTTGTCCTGGTCATTTTATAACTTCCCCTTTAACTTGGCAGCCGCTGAACTTCTTATTACTTTAGCAGTTTTTAGAAGTTCATAAATGGAATTGTGTTTTGTGGCTAGATTCTTTTGATGTAATGCTTTTAAAACAAATTTAGCAGTGAATTCTTATTAGTAATATTCCATTATCTATATACTGTATATGCATTTCCAGTTGTTGTAAGTAGACTTTGCTTTTGGCCATTACTAGTAAATCTGTCTACATACAAGTTTTATGTGGACACATTTTTATTTCTCATGGGTAAATAATGGAATCAAGACTGTTGGATTATGTGCTAAATGCATGTTTAACTTTATGCAGACTGCCAAGTTTTTCAAAGTGCTCTTCCATCAGCAGTATTGTGTTTCCCTGCTCTGCATCCTGGCCATCATTTCGTAATTGCTGCTTTTATTTCAGATTCTGTCCCTTTTAGTAGGTGTGTAGTTTGCTGCGTTATGGTCTGTTTTCATTTCACTTATGACTAGTAGCTCGTATCTTTTTAGGTGCCAGTTTGCCTTTGGTATGTCTTGGCCTAATTAACTGGTTATGTGTTTACCCTTTTACTGTTGAGTTTGAGTTCTTTATGTAGTCTATAGTATTGTTTATTTTGGATCCAAGTCTTATGAGGTAGGTGTCTGGCGAATTTTTTCTGAGATACTGCCTTCCCTTTTCTCCTAAGTCTCATTTTGAAGAGTAGAACTTCTAGTACTAGTGAAGTCAAATTTATATTGTTTTGTTGTGTTCAGTGGTTTATACCTTTTGTGTTAGGGTTACTTTGGGCTATGAGGTACTAAGACTGCTAAATGTCCAGTTGGGCCAGCACGTGTTGTGTCCTGGGTTAGAGTGAGCAGGTGAGGCTGTGACTTCAGTCAGGTTGGGGTTGAGTTGCGTAGGACTTCCAAGTTTACGACTAACAGTGGTTATAGTTCAGTGCAGAAGATAAACTGCAGAAGGAGGGGCCAGTGAAGCCTTTTAAAACATACACCATTAGTAACCCAGAAGGTGAGTTTGAACCCAGTGGGCACAGAAAGGCAGAGAAATGAGATTAATTAGCAGAATAAAGCAAAACTCATCACATTTGGCTGGTTGATGTAGTATGCAGATGAGTGGGTGCTGGTTGTGTATCTAGGCTGCGGCTTAGTGTTACTGGGACTGGTTGCCATCCCAAGTGAAAAATGGCATAGATGTCAAATGAATGTTCCATAAGCAAAGTGGGGAGAGGTAAGACCAGAAAACCATTTAGATCAGCTTCATGCTGCAGAGAGTGGAAGTTGTGAATGCAGAGGGCCTTCTTACAGTTCAGTCTTTAGCCAGCCAGTTTATAGAGAGGTTCAGGGTAGAGGCTACGAATGGGCATTTAAAGGGCAGTTAAGAAGGTTGTGATGGCTGGGGGTGTGGTTCGGTGGTAGGCCTCTTAGCTTGTGTGCACAAGGCCCTGAGTTCTATCTTCACCAAAATAGAGTCTCCCACCATGATCCTCCTGGGGTATTTCAAGGCAAATACAGCGAGCTTTTAAAGATGGAGAAAAAGGCCCATGAGATAGCTCAGCGAACTAAGTGCCTGCACCACCTCTGGGTGCGCTGAGCCAGCACCTGAGTCTCAGTGTAGTGGTGCTAAGTGTAATCCTAGCACTGGGGAGGCTGAAGACAGGAGGAGGATCACTACGCGTCCGAGCTGCATACGGATACCCTGTACCAAAAATACATACAAAAAGATAAAAATAGAGAAAAGTAGTTTTCAAAACATGTTTAGCAAGGGTAGGTGTACATGTTTAACATCAGATAGTAATCTTCATTGGGGTCGTGGCTGCTCTCAGGTGGGTATGTGTTCAGATTGCAAGCCCCTTTTTCCTTGCTGTCAGTTTAAGGAATGAATAGGTAAACTTCATAGAGTAAAAATTTTAAAAATACCTAGTATGTCACCTCATTCAATCTCCAGTCTCAGTTCTGCTTAGTACTAAAACTGTAGACTGTTTGGCAAAATATTTTACATTCTTAGCTTTGTATTCAGCTTTTTGTGTGGTCATTACATCCCAAAATTCTGTTTTGTTTTTGATGACTTGAAATACAGTTTTATATTTCATTTCCTTATTCACCTTGTACTTAAGAGTGGCTGGAGTGATGACTCTCAAGATATATTTGAACTTTAAATATGAAACTCAACTTTTTCTGCCTTTTTAGATTTAGTTACCTTAGTGATATAGTAGTTTCCTCAAAAAGTCATAAGTCTCTCCTCTCTCGTTTCATTCTTTCTATGAACTTTGAAGTTTTCGTTGTAATTTCCCGGACATCACAAGAATCAGATTATTATTTCTTAGTTGTCATTTCAAGAGAGATCGTATATATGTTGATGTAGCTATGAATATGACGGGAAGGTTAACTGAAATGTTTCCCCTTCTCTGATTATATTTGACACCTCAAGGGAGGTGTCCAGAAAAGGTGGTGTTGTAGGAAGTCCCTTCTCCCCAGTCCTTACATACCATTTAAGAGGTGACAGTAGCGTGGTACCTTTGATCCACCAAAGTCGGTGAATGGTCACAAGTAGATAACCAAAATGTTTATGTACCAGGGAAATTACAGATGCCAAGGGTTTTCTTAAGGCTTCAGTTTAAATTTTCAGGGAAAGACCATGTTTGTTTTGAGTTTTGGTCAACTCAGCCCATCAGGAACACGTGCTTAGGGTCATATAAGGTTTTGAACTCTGACCTGCAGCAGCTCCTTCCATAAAGAGAGAAAAGTGATTTTAATTGTGTAGTTAACAGCTTGTTGATAACTAGAGAGTGCTGATACCTTTTCTATACATGAGATACAGGAAATTTTAAAAAATAATTTTCATTATGAAATAGTTACCAGTACTGGTCACATTTCACTTGGTTGCAGTGTCATTTATTCATAGTATTGAGTTAAATCTGAACCATGTAAAGACCCACTGGTCATGATCTAAAAGTTTTCCATAGTCATGAAGTTTTCTCCAGATTTCCTAAGTCAACTTTGTAGTTAGTATTTACGTTTTTGCTCTTTGTTGGAAAATAGAAAACTAGAAAAATCAGGTAAGTAGCAGTTCATCACTTTCTCCCCCATTTATTCCCTGGTCATTATCTGCTTTCTTGTTCTGGCATGGCAGTCCTGATGCACTGAAGTCCTCGGCCTTGAGGAAATCCTGGGCCTGGTGCTAGGGGTGGAGAGCAACAGTGACAGCCCATGAGGTAGCATTGTCATATGTTTTACTGGCTAGTAGTAGGCTAGTAGTAGGCTAGTTGCCTTCTGACACTGTTGTTTTGAAGGCAGTTCAGTAGCATTGCTTCTGTTTATTTAAGCGTTTGGAATCCACAGTTGTGTGAATGCTGTGGATAGAGCATTGCCGTTACTTAAAAGATTTTGATTTCTTAAATGATTTTTCTCTTAAGTTGTACTTTACATCAAAAGTTCCTTGAAAAATGTCACTCTGTACATGGAGAAAATTAACCTAGCAATGTATGTAAGTCCAGTGATTGTAACAAATTGAAAACTTGCAGACACTTAACTGACAGTTGATTTATCCCCCATGACCCTCACCTCATCGTGTTAAAATAATTAAAACAATCTGGAATTCAGGATTTGTAATTTTTAGCTGTGTTATTTCTACTTGAAGAGGGCTTTCCCTGTTTGAAGATTAGTTTCTGGGAATATCACATTCATGCTTAGAGCCTCATCGCTCCTTGCAGCATAAACAATAAACACTCAAACCACTAAGCATTTACCAGGATATTCATGGACGAAGCTTGCAGCCATTTGAGCTAATTTTTGCATGCTTTGTCAATTCAAATTTTCTACTAGGTTGAAAATCCACTTTGGTTTGCAGTGGTGATGGGTTTTATCCTCTGATGAATCAACCTTTTTGGTTTTTGAAAGAGAAGAGTTTTAACCTTTGCAATCATGTAGCACTTTAAAATTCCAAGTAAGAATCTGACTCCTTGACTCTTGAGATGATACGGTGTTTTGTTTTTCTGGAATGGGAGGGACAAGTGGATAGTTAGTTCCCTTTGCAATTGAAATGACTGTCATAAATCAGAGAAAGTGCTGGAAGGGACCTCAGGAGTCATTGATTTCAAATGTGTGCTTTCAGAGAGAACCAATCAAGGCCCAAAGACAACTTAAATTCTGTTCAAGGTCATCCAGTCTGTTACTTGTTCCAAGTGAGGGCTTTTCCACTCTGTGCAGTATATTCCTAGTGGGTTTTATAATCTCACTTGGTTCCTGCTTTCCCCAAATGAAAACTTTGGGAACGATGCCAGTGGCATTAGAGTCACAGGGACATGGAGCTTGGCGATGGCTACAAAGAACATCTTTTTCCCACTATTCTAGTGATTTAAGTAGGGGAGTATATTTTCTTTGCTAATTTCAGAGTATTTTTCTCTAATCATTTGATTAGCTTTTGATGAGGCTGTGAAATCCTAATTTTTTTTACAACTAAAAATGAAGTTGTTATTTCATTAAATTTGCAGGTACTGAATAACCGTTTTTTGACTTTTTAAGAAAAACTTAAATTATAAAAATGCACTTAAAATTCTGATCTATACATGCTGTTTGTTTGGACACAGGTTTTCCATTGTTGTTCAACACTGCTGAGTTCTTCCCATGCCGTGTTGATCTATCCTCTGCAGCTGCCTACCCAGGGCACATGAAGCACTGATGTTGTGTAATCCAGAAGACTAGGACTTGAGAAGTGGCGGCTCCCTGGGCACACGGGGGTGTCCACAGTGCCCGTTGAGCTGTACAGCATGTTCAGTCTACCCCACCCCAGCTGGTACCCCTACCAGTCTACCCTGTGCTCTTTGGACATGCTGTTCACAGGCTCAGGCAGGTGTCAAAGCGTAGGTAGTCACAACCTAACTAAATTTTCACTGCGACTTGTGTTTCCTTCCTCCTACACTCTATTTGAAAAGAATACAACCTTTGCTTTCTTATCTCCTATGTTTTGGTGCAGGGCAGCTTTCACAGCTGGTGTAGAAGTTGACCGCTTCTTGTCTTTAAATCAAGAGGAAAGATTTGAGATCACACCATTGGACTGTCCATTGATTAAGTATTGGTGGATTCAGATGGTTGAGAGTTACATAAGCTTTCCGTGGCATATTGGCACACTTAGGCCAGCTCATTTTCTATCCTTTAGCAAATTTCACCTCAGTTCTGCTGTCATAATTAAATGAGGTTTGTAAATTGTGTCTCTTTCCCTGAAGCCTGACACCAGTGGTCAGCCTTTAGAACCAGAACATCCCTGTGGGAGTTAAACTAAGTGGCATGAAGACAGTTTCTTAGCTCTCTGTTTCAAACTTGATCTTCATGGTGAAAGTAGCTGAAGTTCCGAGCCAGAGACCCACCCACAAGAGCCACACCCCTGAGCTGTCCATTCCCAGGGCTTTGTCTGTGAGATGACAGTGTTGAGCCACTTCTTGCTCCGTGTCCTTGTTGACTGCTGAGATTGTTCATTCCCTCATCTTCTGCAGAAAGAGAAATTGGTGTTTGTTTCCTGCCTCATCCAGGGCTCAGACTAGGAAGTCAGACTAAAGAGAAGCCATGCTTTAGCCCATTCTATCACCTTCAAAAGTTGCGTGAGAGACCCATGCTGGACTGCTTTAAGAAAAATTTTGAAACGTGTTTACTTTCCAAGTACAGCTTTTGACCTGAGAAATAATATAGTTGGGCTTTACTTGGGGGGAGTTATCTACAAAATGAAAAATGTATCAAAATAAGAACCCCACTTAGAAGACAGACCCAGGTCAAGGGTAACAAGTCTCCCAGCAGGTGCCTCCCAGAGCATGTGCTCAAAGCATTTGGACATGGAGCAGGGGCAGAGTTGCCCAAACTAAATGGGGTTCTCGCTGTTTTTGTTGGTGTTCATTGACACCTCACAATTGAATTATCACTTTCAATGAGTTAATTGTTACCTCGGTACTATGAGGAGTTGAGTAATCAATGTGACACAGGCTCTGTTGACTGTAAGATCTCCTTGGTAGGCACTCCATATGTTTCTGGCTTGGGCTGTATGGTGGGCATGTGTTATGTATCCCCCCAGCCATTCTCATGTGTTTGATAGGATCAGATAACTGAGTTTAGGCCAACCGGACTGGGCAGAAGTGACTTGGGTCACATCTGACTAGAAGGAAGCTCTAAAGCCATTATCAACGAGCAGTTCACCATGCTCCCTGCCCCTCTGGAAACTATTGAGATGCTGCTTGCTGATCAAATCTCCTGGCTGGCCAAAGAGAGTAGAAGAGCAAAAAGCCAACTTAGGTTGTAGAAACCACTGAGGTTTAGGAGCTATTTGTGTCCCCCATCTGACACACACAGGTCTTAAGGCAGTATTGAGCTCTTCAATCCTTCGCCAACAGGGCTTATGACAAGAGTACATTCTTCAAGGATGTGTTTGTGCCAATTACTGTATCCAGTAATTAATGAGCAGTCATAGAAAACGGAAGAAATTGGAGGTTCAGTGACTGCTCCTGGTGCAGTGCTGGGCCTATTTGCACAAATGAGCTCATTCAATCCTAACAACTCTGGGAGCGACCCGCCATATTTTCCCTTTGTACAATATAGGAGGTAAGGCAGAGAAATAGTAAATATCCCAGGTCACGTAGCTTGCTAATAAGCTGATGAAATCATTTAGCGAGCTCTGAGTGCTGCAAATTGGTGCGTTAGTGTATAGTGCTGGTTTCAGCTTAAACCTCCAGATATCACACGAGCACCTGCTCGGCTGAAATTCAGTTGCTCAGTATGAGTGAGTGGCGCTCATTTGGAGTTGGAAATGGAAAATGGACATGTGGACCTTTCCAATGAGATTTATTTATTTTTAGGTGAGGGCTTGACCTTTCAAAATGACCTTAACCTTGCAAAAGGTCACCCTGAAATGCCACATCATGGATTAACTGGCTTTGCCTGGTAGGCCCATTCTTTGTAGTTTGGAACTTAACTCCTGTTGTTGTGGACTTTTAGGTGGACTGTATTTTATCAAAGCTCCTTGTTTTATTGCTTGATTTCCTGGTATATATCATAATGTCTTCTCTTAGAAAAGAAAAAACCCCAGGACCTAACCTGATGGGAGTTTTCAGAACACTACACCTTCCGCTCCATATTGCTCCCCTGGCTGGCAGCCCAGGGTCCCCTGTAGCTAAGCTGCCGTCAATGGGTTCTGGGCCGCTTGCTGGCTTTTGCCATGTTAATTTCTCATTGTTCTCATTTCCATTTCTGTGCTGCTAATGAGTTTGACCATGACTTCATTTGCATTTAAGTCTCCAGTTTTCTCATTGAACAACCAAGTTCTTTTTTTAAGCCTCAACTAGCCTTACCCAGATCTGAGACTTTGGTAGAAATTTCAAACACACACAGCATAGATTTTTCTATAGTGCACCCCCTGCAGCACCCACTACCTTGTCTGTCATCAATAGTGTTTCGCCAACCTGTTACAACCTTCCGCAATACATTTTTAGTTGTCATGGGAGTTTCAGACCCAAACACCACGTGTATCATTATCCCAACTAACCTAATTGACCATTGTCCTTTCATGTCCATATTCACATGTGTCTGGCTTGTGGTTTCCACGTGGTGTCTTCTAGCTTGTCGCAGAGCCTCATGCCTGGCTTCTAACCTGCAGTGCCGTATCTGTCTGCCCCAGTGGCCTACAGCTCCCTGACCTTCCCTGGCTTACCTATTGTGACACTTCTGCCACCTATTCCCTGGCTAGTGGACCACAAAGACGGAGGGTCCAGTGTTACGACTAACCAAATGCTGACAGCACACCAGCATGGTAGGCTGAATAATGTCTCCCCAAAGTAGTTTGTGTCCTCATGCTTGTAATCTGTGATCATATTATCTTCCATTCCAAAAGACTTCCCACATGTGATTGAGGGTCTTAAAATGAGAACATTACATTAGGTTATTTGCTAGGACCACTGTGATCCAATGGATCCTTTGAGAGGCAGCAGTAGGCTCACAGAGGAGAGATGGTGATAGAAGCAGAGAGGAGAGTGATATGAGGAAGGGACCACAAGCCAAGGAATGCAGGTGGCTTCGAGAAGCTGGAAAGGACAAGGAAACCCATTCTCTCCTAGAGCTTCCAAGGGCATGCAGCCTTCCTGACGCCTGTGGTTCAGCCTGCAGACCTACTTTGAGCATCTGACCTCCACAGCTGTGAATTAATTTGTCTTGTCCTGACACTAAGTTTGTGGTAATTTGTTACAGCAACAATAGGAAATGAATATAACCTATATTTCATGCTTGGTGCACCAGCTGTAAGTCACTGTGGTAGTGCTTGCTAAATGAAATGTTTATGAAATGTTCCACGCCCCAGATACCCACATGGCCTTCTTCCTCGCCCTTTTTGCCTTCTTGAGTCTCTGTCCAAACACTACCTACCCAAATCTGTTTTAAATAACCCATAGTCTGTCACTCTAGTCCCTGACCCTGATTTGTTTTTCTTCGTAGTACTGATTACAACCTGATGTTAACATACAAGTGCATATTTTGATTTATGTATGAGACCAGAAACTGACTTTTGGTCATATTCTAACCAAGAGCTTATGGTGAGAATCCTCTGACTGAAGCGGTTCCTAAGTGACACTTCGCTTCTCTGTATTAGTGTCCTTGTACATTTCTTCTCCAAATCTTTCAGTATAACAAGGACCCTGCTTAAGTCGTGGAATGCCTGAAACATGGCAGGTTGTCAGCAAGAAAGCAGAAATCATTCGACTCTGCAAATGAGAGAAACAAGAGCCCCTGGTCTAAGGCCAATAGCTTTTTAAAACCATAATTGTAGGGATTTGAGCTGCTGCACTGGGCCAAGGGCAAAGGTGAACCAATGGCTCTGTGTGAATGGTTCACCTGGGCTTCCTGTGAGGAGCTGAGTCCCATGGGGCATCCCGCAGTGACGCTGAGTCCGGGTCCATCCGGGTCAGCAGACCTGGGGCATGGGATTCTGGGTTCACTCTCTGCTTTGCAATGTGACCACTGGAACACTCCTTCTCTTTCCTTGGTGTGGACCTAAATTTCCAGAATGTACCAAGACACTGATGGGTTTGTGGTAGTATTGGACATCATACAGCCTACCATGCTGATACCAAGAACCTGGCTTTCCTGGCTCCGTGACAAGGCTACCAGGCTCCTGGCGGCTGTGCCAAGCCCTGTGGGTCTAGCACTTAAGCCTGAGGCTTTTTCTCTATGTCCAGGTTGGTCTTGAGGAGTTTATGGCCCCTGGAGCAGCCCCGAAGCAGTGGGGCTGCAAGGCAGTGGATGATGTCTGAGTCCCACACGTGTCCCTAACAGGCAGCCTGCCCGCAGCCCTGCAGCCACTTGCTGGGTAATTCTACTGGCTTCGGTCATTATGCTGGGCTCACTTCCCTGCCAGGGTTTCCAGCGACCATCTCAAAGCAAATACTTGCACTGACCTAATCTTTGTCTCAGGGCCTGCTCTTGGGGAGTTCCAAACCTGAAATTGGCTCAGAACTCCCCCTTGACCAAGTTTGTTCCATGGCTTCTGTCCTCACTGGTGTCTGTGCATCTGCACAGGCTGTCAGGGTGGAATAGTGCCTCTGTATCCTGTGCCTGCTCAAGTCCTACTCATCTTCCAGCTGCCCCTTCCCTATCCCCTGACCTGTCCTCACCTCCCCTCCCCCCCCCACACACACTCTGGCTCCTCCCTTCCTCAGCAACTATTGTATCCGTCATTGTGTTTGGTACCTAGCCAATGCCTGTAGTGGTTCTAACCTTATTCAGCTTGTGATACCGTCATTCCCTCTGAGGCCATGAGTTCATACCAGGACTACATCCTGGACTTTTTAATTTCTTTTAGAAACTATAGTTTCTAAAAGACTAGATACGTAATTGTTTTACCTAATGACTGAAGTATCCAGAAACAAGTATTGTATCAGTTTAAAAGACCTTCATTACAGAAAGTAACATCCAGCTCAAATAGTGTCAAGCAAAAGTGGGCATGTATTGGTTTATAATGGACAACTCCAGGGGTGTGTTGGTTCATGCAAGACCCAGTCAAGGCCCAGCTGTGGAACTCAGTCCTTCCTCTCCTGTGTCTTCTGTCATACTCTCCATTGCCATTGTTTTAGGGTTCCTTTCAGGGACCCCAGCAATTACCAATTTCATTGCCACTTGTACTGGTTGAAAAATCCTTAGCTGGGTATGGTGGTGCACGCCTGTATTTCCGTATATTCAAGGCTGAAGCAGGAGGATCAATGCAAGTTGAAGACTAGCCTGGGCTGCAAAGTGAGCTCGAGGCCAGCCTGAACTGAATAGCGAGATAGAACAATCCCAGTGCCCTTCCTAGGAATGCCATCTGGGATGCCTTGCTGGGAACCATAGTCCCTGGGATCCAGTCACAGCTAGAGCTGCTCCAAATGTCCATACAGAGCAGGTCCTGCAGGTCACCTGGGAGAACAGAAGCACACAGTGGTGTGGAGCCCACATGACTCATAGGACCTGAGAACCATGTGTGTGGTTCCTCAAAGGAAACCAGACTGCTGTTTTTGCAGGCAGGAGCCAGCTGGTGTGAAGTGAAGCAGTTCACCTTGCGATGCCTACACCTCATCTGTAATATGGAAACACTAATAGTAGTCTCTGTTGCAAAGTGTTCCTGTGTCTTAATCCTGGCAGGCTGGTGTAATAACAGCATACCATAGTTAATCTGGGTGGTTTCTAAACAGAAATTTATTCCTCAGTTTTGGAGCCTTGGAATCAAGGCGCTGGCAGACTCGCAAATAGTATCTCCTCCTGTGTCTTCCCATGGTGCAGGCAGAGTGAGCTCCCCGGGGCCTCTTATGTAAGGGCAAGGGCCACACCTGGGAGCTGCCACCCTTGTGACCTAGTCCCACCCACCAAGTCCTGCCTTCTAAAACCAGTAGCTTGTCAGTTAAAATTTTAGCCTCAGAATTTCGGGGGAGACACGCTCATTCAGACCAGAGCTCTGGGTTAGCACAGCACACTGAGGACGGCCGTTGCCTGGTGCGTGAGACGTGTGCCCTCTGTGCTTGCAATTACTACCGCAAGCTCAAGACATTTTTTGCAGTTGTAGAGGCTCTGCTTCCCATCAAGATTGGAACTGCTTGTTGGCCAAGAAGAGGCTGACTCTGGCTCTCTGTCAGGGACTGACCTTGCTTCTGCATGGCCAGGACTAGGTGCCCCTTGTGTTTTGTGCCCCTCACTTACCTCACCTGAGTTCCTGTTTCACCATCTAGGTCTGCTGATTTTCCCATCTGTGTTGCATGCATCACACCTTGAAGTTATGCATCATCTGTAGCCTCCAGCTTCGCTTCTTAAAAATTCAGGAGAGGGTCAGGGATTTAGTTCAGTGGTGCAGTGCCTGCCTGGCAAGCATAAGGTCCTGAGTTCAATTGCCAGTTTAAAAAAAAAAAAAAATTCCAGAGGCAATTCAGGACACCTGCCGAGCAGAATCTTAGGGTCTTCTATTTCTTCCACTGCCTTGTTGTTGTATGGCTCACACCAAATTCAACAGCACGGATTTTTTAAAAATTTTATTTTAGCCATTTGTATCACTGCAGTCATGCTGAAATATTCAACTTGGTTTTCATAGGAACAAAAGCTTATCTTCCTACTTGCTTTTAAATAGGTTTCATGAAATATAATTAAACCATGGAAGCAAATCAGTATAAATTAGACCAATGCTACCTCAGGACAAGATTCCCCTTCTTAATCACTGTCGATTCCAGACTTAGAATCGTATGTACACATCACAGGTGCTCACATGGCTGTTGAAGGAGTGACAGACATGTTTGATGAACACAGGTAGAAACTAGACCTGGTCGTGTGGGGCCTGTCAGCATCGAGCCTTTCCTGGGCTGTGGGCACCCTCAGTATGATCTACAGGGTCAACATGGTTGGCAGTTCATTAGGGGTAGTTGGTTACACCAGCAATTAGCACACCACGTGTGATATACGAAGAGGAAAGATCCAGAACCATCTGTTTCTTTTGATAATCCCATGTTTCTCTTAAGCCAAGGATATGCTGCTTGCCCTTCCTGGAGGGAAGGAAGTAGGGAAGTAGAAAGTGAGGCGAGGTCTCCATTTCAGGAGGAGATTAGGAAATATGCCTTAATACCCACTATTTCATAACATAGAGTACAGAGAAAGTACAGAAAGCAAAGTTCAAGGAAGCACAGAGGTAGGTTAGGTGCCCGCTTATGGAGGCAGGCAGTGTTCCTAAGTGTCCCCACTGTCACCGTCACCTCCTAGATCTCACCCCCCCCCCCCCAACCGGATCTCTGGACACTGGGAAGTTCTGCCTGCTCAATCAAGATTATGGAAAGAAAATAAATTTGCACAATAAATCTGCTGCTTAAGGTCATTGTAGCTGTGGTTGTGTTGATTTGGAAGATGTATTTTTATGTTTTTTTATCAAAAGATACAAGTGTTTTTCTGTTCTGGTCACAACAAGACTCCTGCACTTGCGCAGTTGTACCCTCCACCATGGGGTCTAGTGAATGATGGACTCACTCGCACGTGAGGCCAGGTTTTAATTTTTTTTATTTTTTATTTTTTTTTAAATTTATTTTATTTATTTGTTTGCTTGTTGTGTTTGTTTGTTTCTTTATTTATTCATTTTTGTGGCCGGCTCAGCCTGCCCTGGTGGTGGCGCTGGCGCAGCATGTGGTGCCGGGGATCGAACTGCAGTCCCCGCAGTTGCCTGAGCCCTCCTAAGCAGGCGCTTTAGACCACTGAACCATCTCGCCGGCCCCAAGGCCAGGTTTTAGACTGACTGGCCACAGACCTGAGGTAGCCTTGCCCTCAGAGTACAAGTACATGGAACAAGAGGTGTGGCTATGTTCACAAGGACCGCAGCACTGAGGAGCCCAGCGAGAGCTTCCTTGTGGCTATGGTACACTGCATGGTGCTTCTTGAAGAGTGTAAGACTCATGGAAGCCATGCCCTGCACCAACCTGATCCACAGATGGATAAAGGACATCACTTGGGTTGCCTTCCACCCTGGGAGTCCATCCTGCTGTTTCTTCCCTGTCACCTGCCCCCATGGTAGGGCCATCCACAGACTTCAAGACTAGGTTAAGCACCATTTTCTTGAGTTCACCTCAGAGATGTTAAAAACAAGCTAGAAAGCCAACACCACCAAGCCAGTTGAGTCTTGGTAACGGTGCTGTGCACTTTCCTCAGTTGGGTCTTTGCCAGTGCTGTGCCCTCTGCAGAGCAAGTGCTCTTGGAAGCTGCCCCCGCCCTGCCTCAGCAGCACACCTGCTCCACCTGATGCTCCTCCAGGGCACATCTCAGAAGAGAGGAGGCTCCCGCCGGCTTCCTTGCCCCTCCCGTCTGCCCCCAGCTGAAGTCCTCTCCTGTGATCCCACACTGCTCAGCCTGCAGCTCTGGCTCAGCGTCTCACTCACCAGCCACATGATCTGGTCAATCAACAGTAGGTTCCTGGTGTAGTCCAGGGGATTCCAAGCCTTTGTGGCAGTGGCCCCGGGGCAAGACGCTCAGCTTTCATGGCAGCCCAGAGTACATGCCCTTGTACAAATAGGCACAGTAAACTGAGAAGAACAAGAAACACTAACACGCTTAGTTTGCATGATGCATGGCTATTCATCATTTCTATTCTATTTATTTAGAAACACAGCGCCTGACCCACTTAGATCTAATTCCACAACACGCCGGCATGTTGAGGCTCTGTCGTCTCTCACACCCTCGGGTCTCGGTGCTAACACAGCACCTGGCCCACAGCAGGCCCTCGGTGCGTGTGTCAGAGATGAAGGCAGGACGAGGGTGAGGGGCAGGTCCTACCGTCAGCCCCTGAGTGTCCTTTATTCTTTGTCTTGGCTTTTTCTGTGTTCTTCATATTTCTTAAAAGTAAGCAACCCCAAGCTGTTCAAAACCCCTTATAATGTATATATTAAACAGTGGAAAGATTTTACTTCTTGGCCCTTGAGCATAATTTGCTTAGAAGCACTCAAGCGTCCTGCTGGCTCTTTCCCATCTGGGCAGCACCGTGAGATCTGGAGGAAGTGTGTGTTCATCGTGGTTTCCTGGAGGCTTTTGCCTCAGCATTGGTCACTTTCCCCCCAAAACTAGTTACATTACATGGCGTGTATGAGTCCTGTGATGGCTACATTTATGTGGCAGCTTGGCTCTACTGTTATCCAGATGTGCAAGCAAATGCCATTCCAGAAATTCTGTGAAGGTGCTTTCTTTCTCTCTCTTTCTTTCTTTCTTTCTTTCTTTCTTTCTTTCTTTCTTTCTTTCTCTCTCTCTCTCTCTTTCTTCCTTCTTCTTCTTCTTCTTCTTCTTCTTCTTCTTCTTCTTCTTCTTCTTCTTCTTCTTCTTCTTCTTCTTCTTCTTCTTTCTTTCTTTCTTTCTTTCTTTCTTTCTTTCTTTCTTTCGCAGGGATAGAACTCAGGCCCTCGTGCCTGCCAGGCAAGTGCTTATTCTACTGAGCTATCTCCCCAGCCCCTATGCAGAGATATATTTTAGATGAGATTTAATTCCATGGACTGAGTAATGTAACTAACTTTCCATAAAGTGGTGCGCCTCACCCAAACAGTTGAAGACCAAGAGGGAAAGACTGACTTTTACAGAAGAGAGGCTTCTGCTAGCTAACCACATCTGGACTGCAGTTCTATCTCTCTACTGGGTCTCCAGGCTACTTTGTGGCCAGCACCATTCTCAGATACCCACCTTATAAGCAATATGGACGCCCAAACAGGTGGGGCCTGGGTCACAATGAGCTGCGAAGGAAGCTGGGAAGGCTGGGTTTCAGAGTCTGTTGTAGTTGGGTTTACAAGGGAAGTCACTTAAAAAAGACACATAATTTATAGGATTCCTTTATAATAGTCACGCAAAGAGTCATACACAAGAGTATGCAGGAGTTCTGTCCCCATACTAAAGACATAGCTGAGGGCCTGGATCCCAAGGCAGCGTCCTGCACGAGTCCAGCTGGATGCCTGCAGCACAAGACAATGTCTCCTGCAGGCCTGTTCCAGGGATCTGCACTGGGAAGGCCCAAAGGTCAGTGGTGGAAGCTAAAAAGTCTGCCAGCAGGGTGAAGGATCAGTGCTAACTGGGGAGGGATCTGCAACAATGCAGGCAGGTGACGCTCAAGGTAAGGTCCAGAGCTCCTCCAACAGTACCACAGCCATGCTGAGTGACGGCAAGGTCCGAACTCCTCCAGAGTTCGGGACAACAACAAGCACAACAAGCTTCTCTCAGGACACTGACCAGCACACCATCTTCCCTTCTGGAGCCAGGAAGCAACGCTCAAAGTGAGGACCAGAGCTCCCCCAAAAGTAGACGGTAGCCGTTCTCAGTGGCAACCAGGTCCTGAACTCCTTCAGTGATGAGAAGAGTCCAGCTCATACCAGGAAAGCCAGCATGACAAGCTCCTCCGGGAGAACCAACAGCTCCCCCTCTTCATCTCCGGCTCTCCTTTTCATGTCGCTGGCAGCAACCCTCCGGTGGGCCCTTCACGCCTAGCACCCTGCTGATTCAGGGTCTGCCTTGGGGAAGAGACACATCATGTGAAAGGTACGGTGCTCGGTAGCCGGTGTGCCACAGGGCCTGGCAGCAAGTAAACAGGACGGATGTCTAGTGTGCTCTCTCCAGCTTCTCTCCCTACCCCTCACCTCTACTTCTGTTTCTTTAGGGCGGGAGGCTGCTTTCTGGCCCAGCCCTAATTCTGAGGCATGCTTCTGCCAAGCCCACACTGTGTCCCTGTCGCTTCTCCTCTCATTCATTCATTACAAACAGCATAGAACATGGCTTGTGTGCACCGTTAACCTCCTGTTGAAGAATTGCGCAGATTGGGACTCAAATCCTAGCCTCCCTCTAGGGAGCTGTGAGACCCAGGACCATGTCCTGAGTATCGAATGTCTGCTTTCTCATCTACCAAAGGGGCATAAGTTTGAGGTGAAGCTTGCATGAGGTAGGATGTGTGATGCCTTGGCAAATGGCTGGGCTCTCGGACAGCAGCTGTGGTCCTGGGACGAGGCCTAAGTTCCTCACACAACAGCTCTTAGAGACCTGCCGCAACCACTGCATGATGCCTCCTGTTGACCACTGGAATCCCTGTGGTTTTGTTTTTCAAATAAACCTATGTGTCCATCTGGGGCACTGCTGGCCCCCCAGCCTGCATGGACCAATCTTCTTCCTGGCTTCTCTTGCTTTTCAGCGTGCTGGGAGCTGTATCATGGACCTGTGCTCCCTTCCCTAAAAGCACCTCCTCACTCAGTGTCCTTGCACATAGATCTGTTTCTGGCCTCCTTCCTTCCCACTGCCCTTCTCAGCAGCCTCTGTCCTGCCCCAAAAGGTCAAGTCTTGCCCGGCTGTCTCCATCTTGAAACCTCCCCTGATGGCCCTGCCAACTAGCATCTGTGCCAGCACTTGACACCTGATGCTGAAAGCGCTGCTGGACTTGGTTGTCTGTGTTTGATTTTTTGTTCTTCCCCAAATAGGCTTCAGGCCCTTGGAGAACAGAATATTTCAAATGCTTCTCTTTCCTTCCTCAACACCTGCTTGGATGGGTTTCCGTACTCTGTCTTCTCTACCCTCGTCTGCAGCATTCATCTCTGCCTCTCCTCTCCTGAGAGTTATCCATGTTCCAGCCATTGTGAGAGCCTTTGTTAGGGACCATCTCCCCTCACTGCCCAGTAACTTCATGGAGATAAGTGATGCAGGGGGCAGCGAGATACCTCTGTGGCCTGAAGTGCCTGTTTAGGCAAGTTTAGGCAAGCGCAGGGACTACAGTTCAATCCTCCCATACCACAAGCCACGCTAGCCCTGCCCACAGGGCGGGGCTGAGCTGGCCAGAGTCCAGGCATAGTGGCTCATGCTTGTAATCCCAGTGCTGGGGAGGCTGAAAGCAGAAGGATCACCACGAGTCTGAGCTGTGTAGGGAGACCCTGCAACAACCAAATATATTAAACAAACAAACAAACAAACAACGGTAAGCAATACCATCCCCCCTCTGAAGGCCTGTCCACCTGAGCCATAAACAGCATCCAGAATGTAATGATCACTGGGTGATTCCAGAGGATTTACCCTTTCTAAACCCCTGCATTGGCCAACTTGCTGTGTTTGTGACTAAATACTCAGGAAAACAACTTAAAGGGGGAAAGACATCCTGGCTCCCTGCTTCTGAGGTTTTGTTTCATAACTGGCCCCTCCAAAGCAGAAACATCCTGGCAGAAGGGCATGGCAGGCAGAAACACTCATCCTGTAGCAACCAGGAAGCAGAACAAGTGAGTGAGAAAGAGCCAGAGATGCAGGGGTCAAGGGTCAGATGTCCCCATATCATGCATGCAGGGGCCAGCCTCATCTGATGAGACCTCACCTCACAATAACCCATTCAGCTAATCCATTGATGAAGTTAGAGTCCTCATGACCCAAACACTTCCCCAAAGCCCACAAGCTCTGAACATATAGAACTTTTGAGGGTCACTCTAAATCCAAATGCGAGGACAGCTTAACCACACATACAGCCCTTTCACCCATCCATCCATCCACCACTCACCCACCCATTCATTGATCTTCCCACCCACCCATCCCTTTACTGTCTCCCCACCTAGCCAACCACCCACCCACTTACCCATCCATCAATCCACTTACTCATCCATTCACTGATTCTCCCACTCATTCATCCATTGATCCTCCAACCCACCCATCCATCGCCACATACCCATCCATTCCTTTACTGTCCCCCCACCTAGCCAGTCACACACTCACCCACTCACCCATTCATTGATGCACCCCCACCCACCCAGGCCCTTGCCCATCCACCTCTGCACCCTTCTGTTCCTCTCCCTCACCAGTGCTTTCCGCCTCTGCCCCAAGCCCTACACGTAGGCTCTCTGTATGCAGTCAAAGCTCACAGCCTCATAAGGAGAACAGGTGAGAACCATGACAGTACAAACTTTTGTGGAGAAAAGCAAGGGGGAGAAGCAAGCCAGCAGGGAGGGAGAAGCAAGAAAGGATCATATTTCTCAAGCACATAGGTGGTGCCTGATAAATATTAATCGTTTGTTGATGAATTTGGCTCTGTTTGCTCCCCAGGAAAAGCATCTGCTTGTGCAATGAAACGAGAGCACGGGGGCAAATGTGCTTTGTAAACGCGAACGCCCCTACCCACAAGAGGCACTGAGCCTGCGGGCGCCTGACAGGTGAAACACCAGGAGCGCCGCCTGACACGTAGTAGGTGCTGTAGCCACAAGTGCTTAGCAAAGACGGATGTCACAGGCCCAGCTGGCATGCTAGCCTTGCCGTTCTGAAGGAAAGAGAACTCAGCGGTGGGAAAGTATTTCCTCTCTCCTTCTTCCTTTTCAGAGATGCACCAGAAACCAGAGGGAGAACATATTTCTATGAAAGCCCTCCGCATCCAGCAGAATCACAGGTGCGTTCTCTCCGCTCTGCACAAAACCACCATTTCCTCTATTTTTCTACCACCTATTTTCTCTTTAGCATGTTTCATGAACTTTCTTTCCTAGTTTGCTGGACACAATGTTGTTGGAGGCAAACAGAACAGTGCTTCTGGGGGGCTTCAGACGAGTTTCTTAATTTGTCCAATGTCTAAGTCTTAATGTTCACACATGAGCAGTTAACGGCTCTGAAGATGATGGCAGACAACATACAAAACACTGACCTTTGGTGTCTGTCACCTGGTAGTAGCTCAATAAAACTGTGCTCCAGCTAGGTATTGTTTAGTGTGACCTCAAATTCAGTGGCTTATAACACTGTTTTACTACATTGCATGAATGTGGAGGCCAGGCATGCAGGGAGGTGGTGGTCACGCTAGCTCACCAGGGCCCAGCAGGTCACTTGCATGCTGTGACAGATGTGCTGGCCGCAGCATACTAGCTGTCTGCTGGACCTCAGGCAGACTCTGTGTGGCCTCCTATCAGGGCTGTGCTACCTTGCTTCCGGGTGTCATGATCCACCCCTCCAGTGACACTGCTGTTGTATTGTTTTGGTCAAGTGCTTGTCACCAGGACTAGCTCAGATTATAGCAGATGAGGAATCAGAGCCTGGCTACTGAAAAGGCAGCCTGAGGCGTTTTGCGGCCCTCCTTAGCACACCAGAGCTGCTGTGTGTGTTTTCACGAGTGCCCTTCTGAGCCCTGAGGTCAGTGCCAGCCTCTGGCTTTTGGGAGGCCGGGGGTCAGCCCCTGCTGCTCCAGCTGTGGAACAACAGCCGACTCTCAACTTGTCTCTGCTGATCTCTCTGCACTGGAAGATGCGGCGGTGGTGGGGCCAACTACGGGTTGCACCCTCGGGCCTGGGGAACTGTATTTTCTCAGTCATGGGAGGCAGCCATGGAAAGACCTTTTCTGATGGGGTGTGTGTGTGTGTGTGTGTGTGTGTGTATGTGTAAGAGAGGGAATAGTTCATGAAGAAACTCACACTTCATGCTGAGATCTAGCTCTGAGCATACTTTCAAGATCAAACACTCATCAAATACAGATTTTTGTACCCCGTGGTGAAGAACATCTTGGTTGCAAGGATATTGTGCCTCTGAGTCCTTTTAGGAGTCCCGAATGCTGCCTGGTTCTTTGTATCAGAGACATGTTAGGTTTTTATATAGTTCTGGATCTGTTTGTGTTAGATAATCCAGGCTTCCCCTGAGTACCTTGCTTGGGCGCAATACGCTGTCCAGCATGGAGTCCCTTTCTTTCCTGTCAGCTCTTTATCTTCCCAGCCTGGTGTTTCCCAAGGTGAACACGTTAAACTCATGTACATCACAACCATGGTGTCTAGTAGGCCCGGGAAATGCTGGCTGGGGAGACCAAGCCAAGCAAACTCATTTCTTGCAGGACTTTCTTGGGACTGTGAACAAACTAATGTGCACTTTGTGTTCTGGAGAGGAGAGCAGATGCCACACCTGCACAGATGTGCAAGACCTGAGACTCTGTGGAGATCACATCCCAGGACCTTCATTCCTTGGGACACACCACAACATTCAACCTCTCTTGGGTGCCCCTTTGGGTCCTAGGGCCACGTGTGGTCTGTCTCACCTTTTCCTGTAGACAAAGGTGAGCGCTGCTTTCCTAGTGTTCAGATGGTGTTGCTCTTTCCCTGCAGTGGGGGGACTGGCCAAAGCCTGGCTCCTGTCACTTTGTCCCCTTAGCATTGTGATTCTGGGTAACTTAACGAATCCCCTTGAGCCTTCGACTTCTTAGATCTAATACAGAGAGCCCAGCCTCGATCTGGGACAGTGGAAGAATTACAGGAAGTAGTGCCCATGGAGAAGGGGCTGGAGGGCGCCCACAATCTGCTAGCTCTCCCTTCCAGACTCTCGTCCTGAGCCACCACAGGGAGCAATGTGTGAACGCACTCGCCCCCTAGTGGGCATTTTTGCCTCTGCCACCTGAGCCCAGCATCTTCGAAGAGGACCCGATGGCTGTCTGGTCCTCACTGGCTTCTTACTAACTACAGCAAACGACCGTGTGGGCAGTTGTCTTAAAAGCCGATGAGCAGTTATTTAAATGAAAGTGAGAGGTATGAGAATAGCATTGATGTCTTCCACCCCCACTTACTAGATCCTGGCTTTGAGGTCACCCAGAAGTGACATGGCAACGTTGGGACCTGTGAATGGCCCATCTCCAACTTCCAGAATGCTTATGTGGACAACCAAGAATATGCACGGCTTTTAATTTTGAGGAGACAGGACACGCATGAACCACCTTCTTTTGTCTGGGATTCAAGGTCATCCCTAACACCTAAGTACTTTGAAATAGGGAGCAATCGGTGACACAAAAATGAATGTTTACAGAGAGCTTGGTCTTCCAGGCACAGGATGACTTTGAGATGGATGGATGGGCTGTTTGTTTCCTCACTCCTGAATGCTTGTGAGGACCGCCAAGGACATGATCTTGCTGCTTTCCATAGTGAGTCCTCACACCAAAACTTGAGAGATGCCAGACACGATTCTCCTTCTCATATTATAGTGGCAATTGAAGCACAAGGCATCGGTGTAGCTTATTTAAGGCCACACAGCCTAAGCGGGAGTGAAACCAGCACGCATGCCTATGTCGTCTGTTGGCAGACATCTGTGCTTGACCAGCGCACCAGCCCACCTCTCAGTGCCATGCGTCGCCCACCTTGATGAGCCAACAGGTACTGCTGAGGTCCCTGCTGAGAGCCGGCTCCTGTGCCAGAGCTGTGGAGGATACAAAAGATTCATGAGACTATTTGGTATCTATGATTGCTCCAAAATTGGTTTTGACTTCTTAATAAAGGGTAAAATCCCGGAGGAAATACTGAATGATGAAATTTAAAAGAGCAAGTTTTTCAAAGTAGGAAGAAGCTGGTTAATAGCAGGCTGAAGGGCAAACATGTTTAAAAAAAGAACCAACCCAGGGAAAAATCAACACTGCATTAGTGACACATATGATTTGTATGCCTGTGAGCGGGAAAATGTAAAGGGAGAGAGGGGTGTCCCCTTGAGTGGAGGGAGCATAGAAGCTCATTAGGACTATAAAAAAAGTGTTAACAGAGGAGACCCTGCCTTCGGAACACGAAGGGCTTGTAGTATAAACCATGTCAGGTAGGTGTAAATTAGAAACTGGAGCTGCAAAGGCATGATCTGAGGAATACATTTACAAAAATATCAGATAAATAATAAATTATTAAATAAGTTAAAAGCTAAAAGGATCTCCACGTCTGCAAAGCTCTTAAATTCAAGGGGGAAAAATGGCCAGATTGGTCTGCTCCGAGAGGGGAGAGGGACGGGAGCAGAGCCCGGCTGGCTGGATGCGTCCTCCCTCTGTAGGCACAAGAGAGCACTCCGGTAGAACTGGCTCAGGAAGTCATTAGGCCAGGGCAGGATGCAAGGGGCCTGGGGGAATGAGGAGCGGTTCAAAACACCAGGACATTTGGGAGAGCCTGGGTCTCCGTCCTTGTTCTGCTGTGTGCCTGGGAGAGGCCTGGGGGAGGGGGGAGGCGCCCTGGCCTGGGAGGGAGCTCTGGGCCTGCCAAGGCCCCCCAGAGCCCTGTAGGCCTGCAGTCCTGCCATGGCTGGTGCAGCTGTAGAGAGGAGGGATCCTGTGCTCCAGGTTCTGAGGGTCGGAGGCCTGGTGTTGGCTTCCACTCTGCTCTGGTGAGACCTCGTGGTAGATGGCGTCACAGTGGTGGGGACCTATGAAAGGGAGAGGTCACAGGGCGTTATAGGAAACCAGAGTACCTCAGCCGGCACGCTTACTCTTACACCAACTCCCCGTGAGAACCAACTGAGGTCCCACCAAGCTACCTCTATCCTTTCCCCGAAACTTCCACAGCCTCTCACCCTGCCCTACTGAGGACCAAGCTTCCAATGCATGAGGCCCTGGGGACAACACACACTGCTTCCAAGGCCACCCAGAGGACAGAGCCAGGATCAGCCCTGCTAGCTCCAGTTGTGGAGCCGGGCTAGGCCCAGTCTGCCATTCTTCCTCAGGTGTGATTTTATTTTCTTTGAGACAGGATCTCTCTCTGTATCCCACTCTAGCCTCAAATTCCTAGTGTTCCTCTTGCCTCAGCCTCCAGAGTGCTGGGGTCGTAGACATGGGTGACCAGGCCGGGCTTTCCACATGTTCTTGATGAGCATTTTTTAGGTTAAAGGATGGTTCTGATCACCATTCCCTAGGGTCACCGTTAAGCTTCTGTTGTGTGTCGAGAGATTAAACTAAAATCTCACTCCAGATTACCGTGTAAATACCTCCTTCTTGTCATTTTCCTGTCATTTTAAATTTGGGTCCGCAGCCGTCCGAGATGAGCGCAGCCGCTCCACCCACCACAGCACACGGAAGTCGCCTTTCTCACACACGTCTCAGATCTTCCTGTTTGTGGTAATGCTTGTTTATTTATTGTGTGTCTCAACCCCCTGGACGGCGAGAACTGCATGTGTGTGAGGGGGGTGCCATGCCGCTTTCTGTAGGAGGCCTCCCCACCCCCACCCCCCAGCTGACAGCCTGGAGATCTGCAGACAGGTTTGGCGTATTTCACTTTGCTCTGCTCAAAGTGCGCCTCTGAGTCTCACTTTTCTATCTGTAAAATAGAGAGAGCAGGAGGCAATGAATACAATGCAGCTATAAAAAATGCTCTGCAAAAAAGGGGTGTGTGAGGGACAGACTTCGCAGCAAAACAGCCTGTGTGGGCCAATCCCGGAGGGAGCAGAACACACCCGCGCAAGGCAGGAGCTTGACTTCCGGCTTCAACCCGCCAGGTGCCAGTTTCCACGCTTTAGTTTCTTTATTTACAAAACAGGGACAACAGGGCTGGCACTGACTGTTAAAGATAAGCCGTTATGACCTGTGTGTCTGCCATGACTGTGACGCAGCCAGTGTGACTACGCACGGTGTGTGCGGTGTCTACCACTGTCAAAGTCTGTGTGTGTCTGAGTGGCAGTTCACAGACCAAAGTCACGGCACACGGTCTCTGACAGAGGTGTTTCCTCACTTTATTTTGTTGTTTCCATTCTCCCTCTCACTGTCTTTGCCTCCCTTCCCATCTTCCTGCCTCCTTCTCTCTCTTTCTTTCTCTTTTTCTTTCTTTCCTCAAATAGGGATTACTTCAGTGAGAAAACGAAACCTAAAAAGACTAAATGTTACTAAAAACAACACAAGGAGAACAGGCAAGGCCTCCCTCCTTGGGGCCGGGCACAGCGAGCGCAGGAGGCCCTGTCCCGTTCTGTCACAGTAGACATGCTTGGGGGCAGAGCTGTCCAGAGCTGAAGGGCAATGAGCAGCCCTGAGCTGCTGCTCGGTGCGCGCTGTGCCAGGTATCCTGCTAGGCTGCTCTTGCGAGCTGCTCAGGTTCCTGCACAGATAAACAATCCAGACCCACAGAGTCAAGTCGTTTGCCCAGCAGTGCCCAGCTTCCACCGAGGCAGGCCCTGGCCCGGCTGCTCTGATCTGGAGCCCCAGGTCAAAAGTCTCCTCCCTTGCACCCGGCTCCAGGCCTCCGTGGTAGCATCACCCCGGAGCTGGCCAGGAAGTGTGGAATTCCAGGCTCGGTTCTACCAAGCCAGCGTTGCGTCGGGAGAGACCCCGGGGCTCACTTGCTCCGCTGGTGACCACCGGTCCTCTCTTCCGCAGTTTCTGCACTGCTGTCCGACTCACCGGAGGCCTCACTCTCTGCCTCTCAGCATAAGCGAGGCAAAGCGATGTCCAAGCCACGCTCCTTAGTGACATCTCTGCAGCTCTGAGAGAAAGGTTTAAAGGGAAAGATTTTACACACATAGACCTGACGTGTGGATTATCCGCAGAGTGCTGAGACCCACGTTATCTCTCTCCAAGTGGTGAACTGTAAATAGGATGGTTTTGTTATTTAAGAAAAATAAATACTGTGGGCCTTGGAGCCGGAGGCCTCTGCGATCCGCTCAGACGTGGTTCAGGGTGGCCTAATTTCAGATTCTAGTGACAGAGCAGCAGAGGTGGGTGCTGCAGGCCTAGGGGTTTATACGTGGTGCTGGAGTAGCCCAGGTCTGGTGTGGCCCCGACAGAGGAAGCTCAGGAAGGTTCATCTAGGAATTTAGTTCTACAAGGCTGGGCAGGAGTGGGCTTTGTTTCCCTGCCCGCCCAGGGTTAGAGGCCCCTGGGTCGCTCTAGATCAAAAGCCACTCAAGTGTGTAAGGAGGAACTGGAACGGAACATTTAGCAGAAGTTTCATGAATTTGGGGCTGTGTTTTATGTGGCTAAGGCTGTTTGCATGCTGAAATTCACAGCTGTGGTGAGGCATAAGTTGAATAACATGGTTAGTGTCGACACACAGGTGTGTGCATACCCACACAAAGCTGCACACACACAAACACGCACAGAGGCTGCTTAGGGTCCATGTGAAAAAATAGAGTGATTAAATATGGTGATTTTATGTTTAATTCTACCAGAGTAAAGGAAGCGTAGGAAATGAGCATTTTCTTCGGTGTGTGTATCTGGACTGCCCAGCCAGATAAAGTCAAAGCACTGGGCCTTAGGTGCTGCTTTTACCATTTCCTTATGAAATATCAGGGCTTTTTCATAGCGTTAGAGCCAAGGCAGAGAACTAGAAAGATAAATGATTTAATTCGGCCTGTCAGATTCTGTTTGTTTGAAGCAAGGACTCATGAGGAGAAAAGCACATTAATTGAGGTCTCAAGGTGGTAGTAGAACACATTTTCTTTATTGCTGTGCTCTGTGTAGGGGGATTGCTTCTTTTTGGTCTCCTTTTTCTTTTTAAGGTTTATTCAGTCTTTTTTAGTCAACTTCTATAGAGCAGGTCCTGAGCTAGGTCTGGGAAACCAAGGGACATTAATATAGCTCACGGGAAATAGCATAAACAGAGACAGGTATTTCCTCTGGGACCATTTCAGAGGGCTGCCCCAAAAATGGTGACTTTCAAGATAGATCTTAAGAAGGTGTCTTCCAGGAGGCACTCGAGGCAGAGGGAGCAGGAGGAGCAAATGCATGCGGATTCTCGGAGAATTCCAACATTGGCTGCACTGATACTCATGTGGGGAGATTTCCAGCAGGCGCAGAGAAGAAAGTCCCTTGAGAGACACCCAGAGAAGTGTGCAGTAGGAATCCAAATTTAGGGACCCTGGGACTCCTTAGGAGGTCCCCTGAGACTATGGGGCATCATGCCAGATCTTTAGTAGGTGGCAGCTCTTAGAGTGAAGGGCTTGGTAGGGCTCATTTGAAGGATTTTGATTTTGGTGCAAGAAGCAACACTCTGCTTATTAACCCTTGGGTACTTAGAGGCCATGGAAGGGAAGTCATGAGCAGATGCGTGCTTTGAGAAGGAGACCATTCTGGCTGAGGCATGAAGAACGCATGGCAGAAGCTACTTGGAGATGCGGAGGGGCCTACCAGGGGTCTCTGTAAGGCTGTAGCAAGAGAAGATGGAGGCTGATCTAGCTCCAGCGTGAGCTGGTTCTGGCTGCTCATAAGGCTTAGGACCATGCTCCTTCTGGGCTGGCTGGGTGGAAGTATTTAAGGAGAGACCTTGGATGTTGACCTCAAAAGGGAGGGGAGTGTCAAGACTGCCCCTCCATCATGGTCCAGACTTCCTCCTGTTTTTCCTCCTGTGGACAATCACAGCTTGTTGTCATCTATATTTAGATGGCCCCCAGGACTTGCAAGTATGGTCCAGGTGCAGCTCCTGGTGTCTAGATCCTCTCATTAAGCAAATGTCAGAGTTAAGTGAGATCACCAGTATGACAGATGATCAGGTCATGAGTCCAGCCCTTGTTTCCTCTCCACTAAACTTCTGCAATTTGCTCTAAGGTAGACACTGCAGATGAGTTTACTTGGTATTCATTGCAACATCCTCCTACTTTAACCCACTGGTACTTAGAACTTAGACAGCTGAAAAACTACATTTCCCAGACTTCTTTGCAAGTAAAGTCATCAGACTGAGATGCTGTTAAGCAAACCCACTTTCTCTAGACTTGAGGGTGGAAGTGAGCAAAGTATCTTGGCTACTAAGTTTGAGAAAGCCCATATTCTGGCAAGCAAGGGAGCAAAGTTTCCTCCTTCAAGGGCAGAGAGTGGCAGAGTTTCTGATGTTTAGGTCCTGGCATCATGTACATTTTCTTTCAGCCAGCTTTGTTCCTATCTGTAGCATTCAAATCCAAATCTCTGGCCCTTTCAGGACTTGCCCAAGGTGTTCTTCAAACACCTAGACTGAATTTTGTTGCCTATACATAAGAAAACACACATCAGTTAACTTCATTTATTATTGGGCATGCTCTTTGCGATTCATGTAGCGACACTATTCTCAGAACATAGCAAGCTGCTGAGAGACAGGAAAGGTGCCTTGCAGCCTTTGGAATGGTGGTGAGGAGCACAGAGCAGGTGTGAGTGGACAGTGGTCAGTTAGCTTGCTGCTATCTGATCACGCTTTTTCAGGCACTGGAGGTACACATTGGTCCCAATTTCCTCTGGGGATCCACACCCTTTCCAATCTTGAATCCTATGCTTTGGTGGCACTGATTCCACCTCTAGACCAGGGATGGAGTCAGAGAACTGTATCATCCCAGCTCCCATCATTCCTAGGGAGATGAATGGGGACTGCATGCATGGCCCAGCCATAGCCAATGGCTTGGAACTTGGGACCTTTGCCGGGGCTGTGTGTGGGGTGATCCAGGTCTTACTGGAGGTTCTAAAGTGCAACTGAGAATGAGGTGATCAACTCAAAGGCAAGCAAAACAAGAAACTGTGTGGTTGACCTGGTGTGAGATTTGCATCAGGTTTGTGGAAAATAACCATATTCTTGGGCTTTTCAAGGAGGGGAGCCAATAAATCTACTTTGTTACTTCTTCAGTCAATAGAGTTGGGGTTTTGTCACTTGTAGCCAAGGGTTCAAACACCAAAACTGTCCAGAAATATCTGCTGGCTCATCAGCAAAAGGACAAAAAGTTGCAAGTCCAAATTCTCTGTTTTAAATTGTTTTCTATTCCCTCAGCTTCAGCTTTCCTTAAAGGATAAAGATACAGACACAATTTTGACAGTCTGATGGAATGAACAATTGCAATGAAGGTGAGGTATGGCTGGTCCATCATCCTCTCAAACAAACTGGCAGATGCTGATTCTGAGATTTGTCTTTCCTAGATGCTTATTGCCACCGCAGAGCATGGTGGATGAGAACATAGACCCCAGTGCACATGGATGTAAGGCTATGTGGATTGAATACCCATTAGATATGTGATCCTAGCCAAGTAGTTTGATTTCTATGAATCCAACCCCAACTGGTTTATAATGAAAGAGGAATACATTGGCTCAGGTACCTGGAAGGAACAGGGAGGCATCTAGCTTCAGATTGGGTGGGATCCAGCTGCTTATAAGCTATGAATGGCACTTGTAATACTTCTTGTTAGGCTCTGTCCTTTGGGCTGGCTTTGTTCTCAAGCATTTGGACTCATTCTCATGGGATTGACCTGGCCTGAGAGAGCTCGAGGCTCTTATTTTCCAAGCTTTGCTCTAAGGAGGCATGGGAACTCAATCTGACTATGGGGTTAGGAAAAGAATTCAGCTTAGAGAAGCACATTATGGTTGGATATAAGGGGATTCACAAGAACAAGGGAGAGACCAGAAGGGACACACCCCTGTGCTCCCTGTCTCTTGTCACGTGATGTTCTGTGTCACCAGGGGACTTGATTGCTAGAGTTTTAGTGAAAATTGGAGGCAGAGATGCATCCATTCAGCTTGGGGCACCTATACAGTCCTGGAGCAAGAGTTGGGCCCCATCAAGAAGATGTGAGATGTGTTTCTCAAAGGAAGCACAGGAGGTTATTCTGGGAAGAGGGAACCAAAGTTAGCCCAGCAAAAACAGCAGATGCCTCTCCATGCTCTTCTTCAGCTTTCTCCTAGAAAGCTGGAGATGTTGTAGTGGCCCTTCCATCAAGCTCATGGGAAAGCAAATGAGCTAATGCTTAGCTCACAGAGGTTCTGCTGCCCTACCCACATCCACAGGCCTTTCTGTTTCCAGGTACATGGCCCCAGAGGCTGGCATGAGCAGCTATGTCACATTGCCTGAGGACTTTGCCCCTGCTGGCCACAGGCCTCCATGTTGGGGACCTGGCAACAGCTCCCACAGCCTTCCATCAGTGATTTGGGGAACACTAGGACCCCAGCCCTGTTAGACCTTGCATGAGTTGCTTCTGAGGTATGGGGTCCATACTGCCTCTCAGAGGATCCCAGCTTGTGCTCTTCTTGCATCAGCCTCTCAGAGTGTTGGGGTTGCAGCTGTGCACCACCACACCTGGCTCACAGCTGCATTCTTTGTGGTCACCTTTTCTCACTTCTACGTCTCTCCAGTATCGTTTTGGGATGACCTCTGGGAAATGACTTGCACTCCAGCCCTTACCTCGAGGAAACCCAAGGAAAGAGCCCATGTACTCACGTGGGGCCGGCATGGGGATCAGCCCACGTGCCTGTCGAGAGCAGCCCGCTACCGTGGGCCCGGTAGGTCTTCCGCAAAGAAGCTGATTTGGGCTCATGGTTCTGACAGGCCCCATCTGGTAGTGGTGGGCTTCTTGTGTTTGGAGTCCCCAGGTGACACAGAACACCACAGTGTGAGACAGGGAGCACTGGTGCATGTCTTTTTCAGTCTCTCTGTTCTTATAAAGCCTCCCATGTTTAACCATCATCCATTTATCTAACCCAAATTATCTCCATAAACCCCTCCTCAAACACCACAGTTAGATTGAGTTCTCACTTTCTTATTACCAAAGGGTGGGGACTCAACTCCAGAGCATGGGGACATGGAGCAAACCCCATTCAACCCAGAGTACACATCAGAAACATTCAAAGCATGTGTTCTGCTCTTATTCTCAAGGCTACCTGAAGGTTCAGTTCTGCCTTAGGGCCTTTCTACTCTACCCACTGTACGCCTCTTCCTGTCCCTAGGAAGAGGGACAGGATGGCACCATCCCCTCTGCCTGCTTTACTTTCCCTTGTCTCTACTTCTTTCTTTCTTTCTTTCTTTCTTTCTTTCTTTCTTTCTTTCTTTCTTCATTCATTTATTATTTCTTTCTGTATTTAGGACAAGGTCTACAGGTTCTACAGGGTCTCACTACACTGATTGGACTCATAGTGATTACTCTGTTTTCAGCCTCCTAAGTTCTGGAATTACAGGTGCTCACCACTACACCCAGTCTCAATCACCATCTCAGCATGCCCCATAGGCGGGGCCAGCACGGCATGCCGGGGATTGAACCTTGGCCATTGTGCTCTGCCTAAGCAGGTGTTTTAGTCTGCTGAGCTATCAGGCCGGCCCTACTACTTCTTAATTTTAATGTTTCCCTGGGGTAATTATAATTTTGATGAGAGGATGTAAATATTTAAATCATCACAAACAAAAATTGGCAACTAAAAATAAATAAATAAACCCATCCCAAAGACAATTATTGAGACTGTAAACTTCTTGAAGGCAGGAACAATATTGGTTTTGCACTTGGCCTGGAGTTAACCTGTGTGTATTCAGAGGGTTTTTATAAAGTAAGACTAATTAGCGGACGTTACGCTAATAAAGGAAGGAGACCAAATGAATCTACTTCCTCTGCATGTCACATCTGCTTCCCATCTGCAGTTTTAGCCAAACTGATCATTTTTTATCCCCATCTATAAGAATTTAGCCTCTTGCACCTGCAGAGCCGAGCAGCCAGTCCCTAAATGACACCCTAGTGGCACGAGAGTGTTAATGCACTTCATTTATAAACAAGGAAACCACCCTGGCTGGCATCATCTGGACTCTGGACCAATTTTTGATGTGAGGTTAACGCAAAACTTATTTTTTGGGAGAAAAGTGCTTATGAATAAAGATGGATTCCTCTTTAATGGGATGATATTAATTGAACAAATCGTGCGTTTTCAGTGTGACAAATTCTGCCTTGGTAATATGACCCAGGAGCACATGCAGAGGAAAGTTTTGTTTATTTCGGGAGAACCAACCACAGTGGATTTGGAAGTTGAAAGCTTTCTGTTTTGAGTTTCTATCTTCAGACATCTGCATAAGGCACAGCAAGGCGCTGGCAAGGTGGCTAGAGCAATCTTTTCTCAATGAGCCTGTGGCTCCCTCTGCTTCCCCAGGGGCTGACTCCATCTGCTCTGGGCCCCAGTGGGGTAGAGGGGAGGACAGCTTGTTTTTATGTTGTTGGGAACTAGCAAACAAACCTCCATGTTACCGTGTGAATGCCAGGTGAACAAGGGACCCAGGAAGCCAGGATTCTTTTGAGGGGGCAGGGCTGCTTCAGGGTGGGATAAGCCGCAGAGGGAAGGGGACATTTTATCTGAAATCTCAGTGGGCCTTCTTTGGGGGCTCCTATGTTTGAAAAAGACAGTGCTGAAGGTCTGCGGGGAGCCCAACGTCACGGCCAGAGGCCAGACTTGCCAAGCTCCCCTGGGTGCCTACAGAAATTCTGGTCACCTGTTCCTGCGTCTCCCTCTCTGGATGACTCTGCAGGCCTTGGGCCTGCTCTGTATATCCATGTGCTCATTTTCCTGTGTTTTTAACCAGGGCAAAGACTAAATTTTAGGGAGAGAAATTATGAGCCAGAAGATTTTGGTTCAAGACCTAGTGCTGTCACTTACCGGCTGTGGGTACAAGGGGGAGTAAGGAGTCTTGATTTCTTCATCTGTAAAGTTAAAATAATAGGATCCTATCAGGGCCCAGGAGGAATGGACACTTGTGATCAATCTGGAGCAACAAGAGGGTGGATGCCTCTGGCGCCACTGTGAGATTGTGGTTGTATGAAA
>PVKN010003177.1:17215-38591 GCA_004027915.1 Capromys pilorides | reverse complement strand
AAGTGCCTACCTGACAAGTGCAAGGTCGTGAGTTCAAACCCCGGTCCCGCAAAAAAAAATAAAATAAAAAATAAAACCAGGACCAGGGAGATAGCTCAGCAGTCTAAGCACCTGCATGGCAAGCACAAGGACAGGGGTCTGATCCCTAGTAACGCATGCTCCTCCCCCCTCCGCGGGTCACTGAAACTAGGCATGGCGGCACATGCCTGTGATCCCAGCGACGGGGAGGGTGGGACAGGAGGATCACAGTGAGTCCAAGCTGTTTAGCAAGACTCTGTACCAAGTAAGTAAGTAACTAAGTAAATAAATTAATTAATGTTTAAAAATAAAACCAAGGGGCCAGGGAGATAGCTCCATCACAAGTGCCTGCCTGACAAGTGCAAGGTCATGAGTTCAAACCCCGGTCGCGTAGATAAATAAATAAATAAAACCAAAACAAGGACATAACTGTTATGATAAAAGGTGACTGACCTTGGCCCAACCAGCCTCTGCAGTCACAGAACAAGGCAACGCCACAGCCCTGCTGAGAGGGACGCGTCGTCCCCGGGCACGCACTGCTGCCGGAGGCAGATTAGCAAAGACACACAGAGACCCAGCTCAGAGGGAGGAGACGGGCTTTCAGCTGGCCGGCTGGGCCTCTCGGGAAGCCAGCGCCCGGCGAGGCTGGGTCAGGTCGGACGAATGTGCCAGGAAAAGCAACAAGCTGAGGCCACCGAACAAAACTCAGGGTGCGAGGGTGGGAAGAGGGCAGCCCGGCGCCGTTGGAACTCTGGATGGGGCACACGGGGTGGCAGCTTCCAGCGGCATGGAGGGGCAGGGATGTTGGCCCAACACAACCTGTGGGACCAGGAGCGCTGGGGGTGGGTGGTCCTGCCAGAGGCCTGCCCTCCCCCGGGGCCAGTGTCGCCGTCACCGTGGTCATCACCGCGGCCTCCTCCCTGCTCTGCCCAGGTACAGGGGTGACCCATCCGCAGCAGCAAGCTCCCATCCCCCACGGCCCCAGCCACAACCAAGTGTGAGATCGCCCCAGTCCGCAGGTCCTGCCTCCACCTCAGGGGCTCGGGGCTCAGGGCCCCCAGGAGGTGGAGCAGACCCCCAGCCTCGACAGCCACCCGCATCCCGAGTTCCCTGTTCACACTGGGCCCAGCACAGCACCCAGGGGTGGTCCTTGGATGGTCCCGCCCCCTCCTCCATGGTGGGTGTCCTCAGCCAGGCCGCACCCTACTGACCAGTGGGGGTGACCAAGGGTGATAGGAGTGGGGCGCATGGGGTCCCCAGGGTCCCTGCATTGTCTGGCCCGGGGATGGGGGCTGGGGATAAATGGCCCCATATGCAAGCCTGGGGCTGTCCAACTGCACAGCCCTGACCCATGGTGGACACTTCCCCAACCCCCAGCCCAGAGAACAAAGCCTGCTAGTCCTGCCCTGGCCATTAAAGTTTGGAACCACAACCCAGGAATCTCACACTGACCCATCCACTGGCACGCGCGCGCACGCCCATACCGGCCGCAGCCCCTGCTCGCAGCAGGACCCAGGCCACAGCGGGCAGGCCAGGGAGGGCCGCGCGGCCGCGTACAGATGGCGTTCCTCTGGACAAGTTACTCAGCCGCTCTGACGAGCCGTCGTCATCTCTAGACCCGGGCAGAGCGGTCATGGGCGCCCTTGTCTTCCGGTACTAACTGAACCTGGGCGTCTCACTGAGCTCTATTCCCAGCCCTTAGGCTGGGCAGGAGCTTGCGGTCCACCTGCTTCGGCCTCCAGGGTGCTGGAATGACAAAGGCGCCATGTCACCTAGATTCCTTCGCTTTTTGCAGTGTCTCACGCCTGCTAGGCAAGCGCTCTGCCGCTAATATAACTCCGGTCCTTTTTTAAAAAAAAAAAATACTGGGAGCCGAACTCAGGATGTTGCGCTTGTGCAGCTGAGCCATAGTCCGACCCCGTTTTATTTTTATTTATTATTATTTATTTATTTATTTATGTTTATGGCCAGCTCAGCCTGCCCTGGGCGTGGGGCTGGCACAGCACGTGGTGCCGGGGATTTAACTGTGCTCCCTGCGGTTGCCTAAGCTTGCCTAAGCAAGCACTTTAGACCACTGAGCCATCTCGCCAGCCCCGCTTTTTATTTTGAGACAGGACCTTGCTGAATTGCCTAAAGCTATCCTTGAACTTGCCATCCTCCTGCCTCGGCCTCTCAAAAGAGCTAGCATTACAGGCGTATCCCTGTGCCCACGCACTTGGCTGGGCTCTTGAGACGTGGACAGAGAATCTGGCAGCTCAAAGCAGGGAGACAAAGCACAGAGTAGGGCTGGGGGTTCACCCAGCAGAGGCCGCAGGAGCAGAGGCTCCGACCCAGGCCACGCCCCCACGCCGCCGCAGGCTCAGCTGCCCCAGAGCCCAGAGCGCTCCCCCAGCCACCCAGCCCCCACCTCCTGCCTGCCAGAAGCCAGCGCCAGAGCCTCCCAGGAGCCCTGGATGAAGGCTGGGCCTGGTTTTCACTTCCTTGAAGTGAATTCCTGCGGAAATTCAGCAACAGAACCAGAACAGGGGGCGGAGTTGGCGGCCCCCCACCACGAGAGGGCAGGCCGCAGGAGCCGACAGTCCAGCCGTTGGCCCAGGGGAGAAAGCAGGGGCCTGGCCACCAGTAACCCCTCTAATTTTATTTTATTATTCTGAGACAGGCTCTCGCTATGTAGACCAGGCTGGTCTCCAATTGATGGCGATCCTCCTGCCTCAGCCTCCGGAATGCTGGGATGACAGGCATCAGCACACCAGCCGACTCCTCTTCCTGACAGTCCCGCCCCTCCAGATGGCCCTGACCACTGCGTCCTCGCTCCAGCCAGGCCGCTGGAAGCAGACAAGCCTCCTTATGCTCAGGCTCCTCAAGCTCAGACCCGCCCCCCACTGTCCCCCTATATCCTGCTCCCCTCAATCCAGCTCCCTCCCTTGCCTCACCTGTATCCCCCAGCCAGGAGCCCACGCTCCCATGTGGTCTCTTGCGCCCCACCCCTACATGTGAGGCTTGAGGCCAAAAGTCAGCAGGGCTGCACTTTCTGGGAGAGGGGGCTCCTCCTTCTGGTCCTGGGGTGCCAACAGCACAGCTCCAGGGAAAGGGAACCCACATACCTTGCAGCCCCAGCCAGGGCGAGTGGGGGCACTGCCTGCGAGGAAAGCAGTGTCGGTTTCCCACAGAACCTCCGTGGACCTGGGATCCAGGCCTGCACTCTGGTCTCCAGTCTGGCCTCAGTTTCCCCACGTGTGAAGGGAGGTGGCTCACAGCAGATCTCAACTGGCCAGAGGGCTGCACTAGGAGGGCAGTGGCTCCGGGAGACACCCACAGAGGAGCTCGGCCGCGGGGGAGGGGGCCCTCCCGGACTGCAACACACAGGGCTATGCAGAGCTCACCACACCCCCCCACCCTCCGCAGTGTGCCTGCCCAGCCCCCACCTGGGGCCCCAGGCCATCCAACTGCCACTGACAGAGCTGCGGCCACCACTGTCACGTACAGTCTGCCCGGCATTGGCCCCTTCGCCCGGGAGTCACCAGCATCTCAGAAGCACAGGGCGTCCTGAGATGCTGAGGCTCAAGAGGAGCCCCAGGCTGAGGCCACCAAGGCGGCCGGCTCCCTCCTTTGTCACAGGGCTGCAGAGGGTGCGTGGACACTCGCGGGCAGACACTGGGCAGCCCTGGCCAGCAGGAGCTGCGATGCCTATGCTGGGGGTGAAGACTGCCCGTCAGGGCTCTCACTGCCTCTGGGCGTCAATGCAGGTGGCAGCAGGAGAGGCTGAGGCAGGAAGCTCTCTGCCTTTGGTCCTGGAAGGTACATGGGGGGGTGGGGGGGCAGGGGGCTGCTCGGGGCCCTGAAAATCCTGATCCTAGCTCCATCTTCTTTGTATTAACTAAGGTGTCAGGGATTGAACCAAGACACCACTTGTGCAAGACGACTGCTCTGCCACTCTGGCCTTCTTGAAAATTTTATTTTGTGATAGTTCTAAGCTGCCCAGGCTGGCCTCTGGGTTGCAATCCTCCTGCCCAGCATCCCAGCAGCTAGCATGACAGGCACGCACCACGACCTCCTGACCAGCAGCGGCCACCACCGTATCGCTGGCCTCATAGTGGCCCTGCCTTGGGGCCCGCACACCTGGAAGGTGCCATTTTTTTTTCCGGTACCAGGGATTGAACTCGGGACCCTGAGCTTGCCAGGCAAGCACTTATCCTACTGAGCTATCTCCCCAGCCCGAAGATGCCATTCTTTCTGTCTGATACACCCCTTTTCCCCAAACCCTCCTGCCTCAGCCTCTTCCCGATTGCTCAGCTCCCAATCCTTCCAAGTGCGGCTACCAAGGTGGGCAAACAAAAATGCAAGGCGCCCTTTCAGCTCAGCTGGCTTTTTTGTTTATTTTTTTATTTTTGTGGAACTGGGGACCGAACTCAGGACCTTGAACTTGCCAGGCTGTCACTTGTGCCCCTGAGCTATCTCCCCAGCCCCTGCAAGGTGCCCCTTAAAGTGCCATTTCAGCTACACCACAACATCCGGGTCCTTAGGGAATCCTGGCCACTGTACCTTCAGGAGTCCTGGAGCACTGCAGGGAACTATGAATTCCAGGGGCGCCAGAATCCCAACAGCCATGGGCTGGGGTTCCAGCATTGGGATCCTGCAGCAGCTGATTGGGGGGAAAGTGTGGCGCGGGGTCCAAGACCCCAGCCCCCAGCCCCCAGCAGGGGTTCTAGCGGCAGGGTCTTCTCCTTTTGTGCCGAGCCCTGCTAGGGGGCGCCCAGGCTTGGGAGCTGAACACGCAGGGACCGGACCAGAATAGCTGATTGCTCTTGGTGTTAATGAAATTGCGCACAGCTGGGGCACAAGGGCCTCAGCCCAGTCGCTGGGGTGGGGGGTGGGGGCAAGGAGTAAGATTCAGGGGTGCTGAGGAACAGGAGCCCTGGGTTTGGGAACAGAGGAAATGCTGGCAGTCCCCCGCGGAGCCGAAAATAGCCCGGATGGCTGCCTGGTGCCAGCATGCTTAGGCTCCTACAGAGCAGGCTCGGGCCGGAGGGGGGCTAGGCGCCGGCTGGGGCTAGGACCCTGCCTCTCCTGGCCCTTGATGGGAGGGGGTAAGGTCTCCATTAGGGCCCTACAGAGGTCAGGGGCGCCCCAGCTCCCACCCCAGAGGGGCCAAAAAAGAAGGCCCAGAAGAAACTACCCATTCACCAGCTCCTTTGTTTGGTGTCTGCTTTCATTCATTCCAGCAAGTTGGCTGGAGCCGGGGAACCAGGAAAGCAGAGCTTGCCCCAGCCCGAGGGCACTCATGCCCGACACAAGATGGAGTTGAAGCTGTGTAGGCAAAGAGGGGGGTCCCACTCAAGGTCAGGGAGGGGGAAGGCACATGCAAGGGCTGGAGCTGAAGCTACCTCTGTGCTGCCAGAGGCCCAGTTCCAAGGTTACCCACCCACCCACCCTGGCATCCAGCTCCTAAGACTCCCACTGGATTATGAGGCCGCCAGAGACAAAGGACCAGTTATAAACTGGGGATGGTGGGGACCTTTTGCCAATGTTCTCCCTGACCCCAGCCACCATCTTCCCATTCTACAGAGGGGGTAAGGAGACCTGGTGGGAAAAGAAACAGCCGAGGTCCTGGCCTTCATGGGCAGAGAAGCTGTGTTTGAACCCAGCCCTGGAGGAGCCGCGAGCTGGGGCTGCCAGCACCAGCTGGCTAGACATCCTGCCTCCTCCCTCTGCTGCAGAGAGAAAGCCGAGGCTGCGGCCACAGAGGCGTCTGGCACCAAATCTCAGCTCTTTCGCGTCCCCTCAGCAGCTTCTGGGCTGCGAAAGAGAGAAACGAGGCCACTTCCCGTCCCCAAAGTCTGGAGCAGGGTGGCCGCGACAGAGACAGACCGCTAACAGCCTCCCCCTTCCCCCAGCCCCCGCGCAGGCGCTCTGGAGCTGCCGCCTGACATAAAGAGCAGCGAGCTATTTCTGCCTGGTTAAACATTCCTCAAAGCCGCATTCCTCCACGCCATAGCGGGGGGCTGAGCACGGCCATCGGGGTCCTCTTGTCCCTGTGTCCTTGCAGCCTCCAGCCTCAGTCTCAGTCTCTTCCTGTCCCCCAGATGCTACCCAGGCCACCTGGAAAGTGGCCGGGTGGCAGCCTGACCTGCTCAGGGGAACCCATCTCCGGGCCCATCTGCAGGGCCAGAACCAACACTGTAGCTCAGAGCTCACCTAGGAGGCTCCAGTCATGGCCTCCCTGCCAAGGCCTCCTGGCCTCAGGGCTCCTGGGTGCACAGTGGGGCTTTTAGCTGGCTCGCTGTTGGGGGCGGGGCCAGGAGGAAGAGGCGGGGCAAGGGGCGGGGTCTCGCTGCGGGGGGGGCAGCCTGTCGTGGGCGTGTCCTGGAAGGGCGCTCGCCATCCCAGGCTCCTCCCCTTGCGCTCAGCGTCCGGTCGCTGAGGCCGAGCAGCTCTGCTCTGCCAGGCCCTCCAGCCAAGCCTGACTGACCATGGGCTGAAACCCTGAGCCCAAAAGACTGAGATTCCTCAGGTCATGGCTACTGCACCCACCTCCCAAACTTTCCCAAGGCCCTTTTCCCTTAAGGCCTCAGCCGGGTCCTCCTCCCTAAAGGAAACCAAGGCACAAGTCGCCCCCAAATGCTCCTACCAGCTACCAGCTGCTCGAATCCTACCCACTGACCCACCACACACCCAGGCCAGGGACTGGGGAGCGTCTGATGCGTCCGCAGCACCTTGGATGTCTCCAGTGATGGGGAGCTCACTATCCACACAGGCAACGCTGAAGACTCACAGAGACCACCGCAGGAAGGCACAGGGTGGCCAGACCCAGGCCGCAGGCCGATCACTGGCTGGCTAGCAGACCCGGCCCAGGGCTGGCAGTGTGTACGGTTTTTTCCCTGTCTGTAACATGAGCACAGGATTGGGGTTCCTCAGCCACGAACACCTACATTCGGTACTCCCAGCCCCGAGAGCTTGATGACCGTGCTCAATGATACGTTCAGGCCCTAGCACGAATTGCTTAAAGCACCATGGTGGTCATCTAATATGGCCAATGCCCTTAAAACAAAAGGCCACCTCCCCCCTTCTCCAACTCAGCCCAGGGCATAAGTTACTTCCACCCTTCCATTGCCTCAGGGAAGACCCCAGTCAGCTCCCTCGGGTCTATCTAAACATCCCCTTCAGACTCCTCCCTGGCAAAAGGCCATAAAAGCCTCAGCTTCCCTTTGTCTGATGGAGAGAAAATTCCTCATCCTTCCTCGCATTCTCCCATGTCCTTAAAAAAAAATAAAGCCCCTTTCCCTTCTTCCTTCTGCCCCGTTTCTCTGCTGCACCGAGAACCTATCACTCATCAATGCATCGTGACTCCCCATGGTATGGACCCCATGCCCGTGGGCAGCTGGGCTCCCAGAGCCCACCAGGGCCAGGGCAGGAGGTGACAGACAAGCAGCAGCGGCATCGCCGGTCCCAGCGTCAGCAGCCGAGCTCCGCCCCTTCGATCCAGCTCGGGCCTGCCTGCCTCCTGCCGTCGCCCCGCCCCCAGGCACCGCTACGCTTAGAACCTCCACAAACGCCTGTGCCAGTGCACGGGCTCACCCACTCCTGACATGCGCCATGACCCCGTCCCTCACGTTGGCAGCGTACACACGTGACCCCCGGCACCCACCCTGCCCGCAACAACCGTGATCGCTCACACCTCCACGGAGCCTCCCCGCAGCCGCCAGGGAGTGGAGTTCGAGGTGCAGACTCCGGGGGTGGCTGGACAGGCAGTACCACTCACCGGCTGTGCGGCCAGGAGCCAGGTCCCAGCCTCCCAGGCCTCATTCGGGGGTCCTAGGAGGAGTCAGTGACAGATGCCGTGAACACAGGGCAGGGTCCTGGGTCAGAGCAGACATACGTGATACCAGAGGTAACTACGGACTCCATGGTCCCCATGACCGCTAAGGTCATTCTGAGACAATCCCTGGGAGGCCGCTGCCCACCTGCACACAGATTATAAACCCAGGTAGCTGGGCATGGTGGCGCACACCTGTCATCCCAGCACTTCAGAGGCTGAGGCAGGAGGCTGGCCAGTCGTGTGAGGCCAGTCTGGGCTCCACAGTGAGTTCAAGGCCAGACTGAACTACATAGCAAGACCCTGTCTCAAAATAGAAAAGAAAAAGAGTCGGAAGCCCAGCCAGGCGTGGACAGAAGCGTTAAGCCACAACCTTATGGGGCGGTGCAGAGGACATCCATGTCCACGGTTCCCAGCAGGGCCAGCAGAGTGGCCAAGGGCTTCTGTCCCTGACATGGCCACCTTCCTGGGAAAACATTTGGTGAGCACTTACTGCGTGCCAGTGCCAGGGCCCGTGCCTGCCCACAGGAAGGAGCTGCTCTGCAGCCTGTCTCATGGGCAATGCCTCTGGGCTGTGCAAACTGTCCCGTCCCAAGCGACACTGGCCAGGCAGCCTCTGCACTGACACCAGCCTGTTCTCCACCCAGTGCTGGCAGATAAAGCACAAGGGTCAGAGTGAGGCCCTGAGCAGTGCAGGGCGCCCCATTCAGGACCCACAGGAACCCCAGCACAGGTGTTGGTGCCCACAGGGCATCGTGGTCCGGTTCCTGCCACCGCCAGCCATGTGACCTTGAGGACACGTCCCTCTGTGGGCCTCAAACTCCCACCCCTCAGTCTGTAAGGGGGGCACTTTTCAGTAGGGTTCTATTTAGCAGTAATCAAAGAAATGAACTTTCGACCACGAACTTGCGCCTCTCTTCCCATAATGCTGGCAACAGTGAAGAAAAAAACAAAAAATGCCCAGGGCCAGCGCAATCGCAGCCCAGCGGGCCCTGTCTTCCACTCTGGCCAAAAAATGTACATCAGAACATCCTTCTGGACAATTCTGAATCAAAAAGCCTTTTGAAAGGGCCCCAGCTTTTAATTCCTCAACGCCGTTTGGTTTCTTATCTTTCAGGAGCAACGCATGCGAAGATTCCGTGCAGAGAGTCGGTCACTGCACTGCGGAGGGGGAGGGGGAGGGCGAAAGCCGGCTGCCCAGTGACCAGGGATTCAGTAAACTATGTTAGTTATTTAGCCAGGCATGGTGGCCAGCCCTCGGAGGCGAGGGCAGGAGGGTCACAGTGAGTTCGAGGCCGTCTTGGGTTACATAGTGAGACCTTGTCTCAAAACAAAACAAAAAAACCATTACAGTCCTGTGATGCACCACTTTAAAAAAAAAAAAAAATGTTTTAGAAGAATGGTTAATGACAAGGACAGACATTCTCATTAGATTTTTTTTTTTTTTTTTTTTTTTTTTTTCCAGGACTGGGCTTCAAACTCATGACCTTGCACTTGCCAGGCAGGCACTTGTGCCATGGAGCTATCTCCCCAGCCCCCTCTCATTAGATTTTTGAAAGCTTAAAAGAGTAGATAACCCCAAGTTTACAAGGTAACGAAACCTGCCCTCTGACCCTTCCTCCCAGTACATCTGGAATCCGTCCTGCTGTCACCCTGAGGTCCGCCACTGTGATCACCTGTGGGCTCCACCACGGCCCCTTGAGCCCTTGCCAGGACAGAAGTCGCTGGGGTCGGTCACCTCCCTGCAGAGCAGCCACCCACTTGGGACATATCCAAATTCCCCTGTGGGCCCCCTCAGGTGACACGGCCTGGCTGCCTTCCAGCCCTGTGCCCCACGGCCCACACTTAGCATCTGGGTTTGCCCCTAGGCCAGGGAAGGCTGGCACCTGACCCAGCAGGATGCCAAGCCAGGGTGGCAGGGAGCAGGGACAGGCTGTGGGGAGCGGCTGGGCTCTGTGGTTGGCAGGACGGGGGTCCCCCTGGTGGGGTGGCTGGGAGGCCTCTTGGATCCAGGCACCACACCAGACCTGTCTAACATGGGCTGTGGTGGTGATGCGTGTAATCCCAGCATTCCGGGAGGCTGAGGCAGGGGGATCAAAAGTTCCAGTTTAGCCTGGGCAATTAAATGACAACCTGTCTCAAAATAAAAACTACATGGGGCCAGCGAGATGGTTCAGCAGTCTAAAGCGCCTGCTTAGGAAAGCTCAGGCAACTGCAGGGACTGCGGTTCGATCCCCGGCACCACATGCTGCGCCAGCCCCCACCACCAGGGCAGGCTGAGCCAGCCACAAAGTAAATAAATAAAGAAACAAACAAACACAACAAGCAAACAAATAAATAAATAAAATTTAAAAAAAAAAAAAAAAAAACTACATGGCTGAGATGTAGCTCCGCATTAGCCTGCTCACCCAGCCTGTATGAGGCCTTAGGTTCCATTCCCAACACCGCAGAGGAAATAAAACAAAAAAAGCATAAAAGAGCCCAAGCTCCCTGAATCCCGGAGAACTCCAAGGCCTGCCATGTAGCCAGGCTTCAGAGAACAGGCAGCACAGGGCCGGAACCTCAGAATGGCCAGCCCCGAACCCTATTCCTCCCAGGGACCCTGCACCAGGGTCCCCGGAGACAGTGAGCGACTTGCCTGAGGTCGCAGAGCCTGGCCGGATCTCCTGGGCCCTTAATCTCTCCCTCCCTCGGGTCCTTCTGGCTCCGGGCAGCTCTTGCCTGCGAGGCCACGGAGCTCAGTGAGCTCACCAATCAAACAAGCCTCTACCCTGCAGGAAGGTCCTGAACCGATCTCAGGACAGCTGGGAACTGCGGCCCAGGAGCCTCCTGGTGACACCCAGCACCCCTCTGCCTCCTGCTCCTGGGCACTGGGCATCGGCTGCTCCCCACATGGCCGCTGTGAGCCAGGATCCATCCTGGGCATGGGGCAGCGGCAGAAAAGACTCAAGGTCAGCAGCAAGGTCAACGCAGAGCCAGGGCTCCCTGAGAATGACAAGGAGGAAGTGACCACCCTGAGTCTGAATGGCGCGCCCCTGGGGACTGCCTGGCACCTGGCAGAAAGAGCCAGGCCAAGAGAGGCTGAGGCTTCTGCCTCATGGGCTACCTGATGGGCTCCTGGCTTTAGGAACCCTTCACAGACCCCACCCAGACAGGGACAAAGGTCAGCCCCAAAACAACGGCAAGGAAACAAAGTCAGGGCGCTAACAGAGCCCGCTGCCTGCCCTCCGCGGCAGCAGCAGGCCACGGCAGCAGCAGGCCACGGCAGCAGCAGGCCACAGCTGCGCACACATTCTGTGGGCTGCTCGCACACCCCCAGTCCAGCACACCTATTTTTCAGAAGGGGAAACTGAGACTCCTGGGGTGAGGGCTGGCCTGTCCCCCAGCCCAGGCCCACAGGGAGGTAACAGCCTCACCTCTAAGCTGCAAGAGATGGAGTGAGACAGACCTCAAAGAAACCCAGCAGGGAGTCCCGGCTGGACAGCTTAGAGACAGGACGGGATTCCTCCTCCTCCTCCTCCTCCTCCTCCTCCTCCATCTGTTCCTGCCTCTGCCCAGCAGCCACGCATGGATGTGGACAGGAGCTGCATGGGGGGGGGGGGGGGGGGGGGGGGGGGGGGGGGGGGGGGGGGGGCAGGGGGAGGAGTACACGTTGCTGGGCTCCAGCATTTCAATCTTATCCACAAAGGAGAAAGAAACAAGTCTACTCCAGGGTATTCAGCTCAAATATTACACAGCTGGAGCCACCCACACACATCCGTGTCCCCCAGCTTCTTCACACTGACTCCCACTGAGGATGGCACTGGCACCCACTCAGGCCTGGACATCTGGAGTCCCCCCTCCACCCTCTCAGCCCTATACCCAGCTGTGTACAGTGACTTCGGACACCTAGCAGCTGCCATCTGGATGAGAAACTCTCGTCAAGGATCTGAATTTCTACCCTGTGTGGTGGTGCAGGCCTATAAACCCAGCACTCAGGAGGCTGAGGCAGGAGGATCACCATGAGTTTGAGGCCAGCCTGAGCTACAACGAGTTCAAGGGCAGCCTAAACTACACAAGACCTGTCTCAAAAAAAAAAAAAAAAAAAAAATCCCAGTGTTTGGCCCAGACCTATAGGATTGGAAATCTGGGAGCAAGGGACATCCAGGAATAGAATACCAAGACATCTGAGTTTGAAAGTCCTGGACCCCGCTCACAGATTCCCCAGAATCAAGGCAGGTGGCACGGCTGCCCCAGGAGGCCCCCTGGAGCCCTGAGCTGACAGGCTTCCCTGCACATCCCGCTGGGAGGGGTTTCACGCAGCATACAGGTGCAGCCCTACTGAGTGCCAGCCAGAGGGTAACAGCAGCCAACCTCCACGACAGTGCCCGGGGGAGGTGGCATCATCAGGGATGCGGCCAAGTCGGGGCACCCCATTCCTCCTCAGGCCTCTGCAGAGGAACAGCACCCAGGCCACCCCAGTCTCTAGCCAGAACTGTTACAGCTCAGCACAGACTTTAAAAATAACCCACCCAGCTCCTTGGCCCAACTTCTGCCTGAGGTGATAGGTCTGCCCCACAGGGGCCTGGACCCCAGGACCCTCTCTTCCCAGGTCCCTTTGTATTCAGAGCAAATCCCCTGCAGGCTTAAAGCAGGAATCAGAAGGGGGTGCAGGGGAGCTCTTGGGGTGAGCTCTGAGGTCTCGCCCTGGGCACAGCTGGGAGCAGTGCACGGGCCCCCCACAGCCTCCGCCTGGGCCAGCCTCTGCCCGGGCCTCGGCTCCCTCGCTGGAGATGCTGAGAGCTGCTCTTGCCCCACGTGCAGTCAGTGCAGAGCGGATGAGCACTGGCATCGCTCAGCAGCCAGGACGCCCCGCCCCGCTCGGTGCCTGCCAGCCCCTGCGCCAGTCCTGGGGAAGCATGGGGTGCCCTCTTTCCCAGGGGCCACAGGTCCTACCTGCAGCATGCCCACTGACAGCTGTGGGCCACATCTGGGTTGAGCTTACAAAGGGCTAGAGCATCTCACAGAACAAAGCCAGACCAGAAAGGGCCACCCAGACACCCTGGGCCGACAAAGGCAGCAGCTCCTGGCTGGACCCTCCCAGCGCAGTGGTCCGGCAGCTTGGTCCCAGCCGCCAAGCACCACCTTGCTTCCAGGCACACTCTGAGGAGGAGCACGGCCCTGCAGACGTGCCTGACAGGCCAACGGGTGGGGGCAGGGAGCCAGGGCTGGTGGGGGGTGGCATCCACACAAGGCCTGCAACCTGCTGTCCCCACCCCAGCAGTGCAGAGGGGCCGACGCCCTCGGGTGCCCAGGTGTGGCACCTGAGCGCCAACAAGCCCAGGGCCACTGCCCCCTTCCAACAGCCAGCCTCTGTCCTTGTGGCCACAGCCATGGGCCCTGTCTCCTTCCCCAAAGAAGGACCAGGGGCCCTAACCCTCGGTACACCAGGCCACCTCCGGAGGGCTGCAGGGCAGGGAAGCTGGGTACATAGCTGGGAAGTTGGCAGGGGCCATGTACCTGATGGGCAGTCACAGAGAAGTCCCAAGTGTCAACCTTCCTACTGGGGGCTGCCCCGGAGGGTTCTGGGGACCCTCCTGGTAAGTCTCTCTGTGGAATGAAGCCCCGACCTGAGGTGGGGGATGGATGAAACCTAGGAACGCGACAACCACTGCGGAACAGGACCCTTCCTGTCGCTGTAAAGAGCATAGTCTCCGGCCCCTCTACACTCGATGGGAGAATGGGGGGTGGGGGGGGTCAGGCGACCGCGTAGCAGCAGCAGCAAAGGCGGCAGCGGCGGCGGCGGCAGCGTGATGCGTGAATCACCCAGGGCCGAGTCACCGCACCGGGGGCGCCTCCCGGCCCCCCGCCCCCACCCTTGCACTCCCCCCCCATATCCCTCCAGACTGTTCTCGGGAGAGCGTCGCGGGTGGACTGGGGTGGCTCGGCGCACGGTGACAGGCGACACGGACCGGGCTGGGGGCGGGGAGGGGGCCTAGAACAATAGGGCCAGGTGCAGATGGGGCGAAGTCGGGTCTCCTGGGTCCAGGCGAGTCCCGATGCGGGGAGGCTGAGGCGGCAGCCGCGCGGGGGTGCGGGTTTGGGGTGACCGTAGGGGGCGGGGGCGGGGACCCCGCGCACTCACAGTACGTTTTCCTGGTCAGCTCCTCCACAACTTCGGGCTTCAACTTGCTGTTGGATTTCCCCATCCTCGGCAGCCGCACCCCCGCCCCCGGGCCGGACCGGTCAGGGCGCCCCCGGGAGCGGTTGGGCCGGGCTGGGCTGGGCTGGGCCGGACCGGGCCGGGCCGGGGCCGCGCCTTTGTCTGAGCCTAAGCGCGGCCCGGGCCGGGGTTCGGCGCGCTCCTCTGCACCCCGCGGCGGGCCTGGCCTGGGCGCCCGGGCGCGGGGCGCGGGGCTCGGGGAGGCCGGGGTGCGCGGCCCGCGCGGTTGTCCCTGGTTACTGGGCCGCGCGGCACACGCTCGCTGCTGCGCCGCCGCCCTGCTCACCCCGCCTCCCTCCCTCCCTCGCTCCTCTGCTCCCTCCCCTGCTCCCTCCCCCGCTCCCAGCGCGCCGCCGGGGCTGGACCCGCAGCCGCCACTCAGCGTCGGCGCCACCCCCCTCCGCCCCCGCGCCCCGCGCCCCCCGTCCTGCCTCTCCGGCGGGGGAGGGGTGGGCGAGGGGCCCGGCAGGGATGGACGGACCCCACCGAGCCCCCAGGGGACTGAAAGAGGCAGAGTCCCCAGCTCGAGCGGTTATTCATTCATTCTTTCATTCATTCCACACTGGCCTATGGCCAAGACGACATGGCTGGCACTGGCCGCGGTGAGGGACACCTATGCAGCCTGGTGACCGTGACCTCCAAGCCTGAGCTGAGGAAGGCAGGGGCCTGGGACCTTCGGGGAAGCAGGCCTGATCCCCAGGGGGTGCCGCACCACCCCTGGGTGCACAGGGTCCAGGCCCTGCAGGGTAGACCGAGCCCTCAGAGCACGGCCACCAGGCAGGCAGGGAGAGGCCTCTGCCCAGGAGCTGGCGCGGTCCCCAGCGCTGGGAGGGCCCCTGGCAGAGGGACAGGGCCAGGGCTGCCTTCGGTTTCTTGGGCTGTGGACTCGGGTAGGAGAGCATGGCCCCCGGTGACTGTCTCCCCAAGAGGCACGCCAGGGAGCTCCCCTCCTCCTCAGCTGACACATGAGTCCCCAAGGCTGAGATATGTGTGCACCCAGCGCCCAACGGGCCATCTGTAGTGGGGGCTCTGAGGAAGGAGGACAAGCCGGAAAAGACAGGGTGGCGCCCTGGAGCAGCTAGAGCGCCCCCTCTCAGCAGGATGAAGCATAAGTGGGGTCTTGGGGTCCAGGCTTCCTCAAGGGGCCTAACCACAAAGCCCATAGAACCCCGGGGGCTGATGCCACCTTCGACCCCCAGACGCCCATCCCCCCCCCAGGTCTGGCGGAGGGCCTTGTTCTGGGGTGGGGGCCCAAACGCCCTGCCCAGCAGGAGACACAGGACCAGGATCCTGGAGGGTGTGGCTGTGTGGGGACTGCGACTCCAGCCCTCTAGAAGCCCTGGTGACAGGCACCGCTGCCACCAGCCCTGGTGCTCACGGATTCACCCCAGCCTCTCTTGCCAATCCCATCAGACAGTCGCTGGTGACAAACACGTCACAGGCCAGGGAATGAGCCCTGGGGAAGGAAGCAGACACAGCGGCACCCGGCCAGGGAGTTGGGAAGCCCAGAGCTTCACAGATGCCTGCCGTGTGCCCGCCATGTGGCAGGGGCCTGGGACAGTGACCAAGTGCTGCCATCGAAGGGCTGCGTGAGGTGGGCAGCAGTGACACAAAACAGGCAGCCTGTAAACGCAGAGCTGCGAGACCGTGACCTGGGCCAGGAAAGTACGCGGTTACTCTTTGTCTTAAACCTAAAGCCAGGGGGCCAGGGTCAGGGTCAGGATTGGGATTGGGATTAGGGTCCGGGATGATGCACTGAGGGCTCTAACTGGAAGGAGCCTCAGTGACCCCAGGAAGGCGAGGGACGAGGCTCGGGGTTGGCTAGCCAGGCCTGGGGGAGCCACGGGACACTAGGACGTAGGTTTTAGGAGGTGCGTTTTCTTTCCTGTGGTGTCTGTTTGTGAGAGGCTGCATGTTCTATTACTGGTAACACAGTTTCTCTGGCTGGGTGGGTTAGAAAGAAGAGAGGCTGATTTGGGCTTGAGCTTATGGGAGTCAGGGATGCATCTGGGAATGATCTTGCTGGGTCTGGAATCTATGGCCACGCAGGGGCCCATGGGGCAGGGGGCAGGAAGTGTGCACAGCTGTGTGTGTCTGCATGCGAATCTAACCTGTGACCTTCATCCTTTCCTTTTCTTCTTTCAGAGACAGCCTGCCTCTGTTAGCTGTGTTCTCCAAGCAAGCTGGTCTCAAACTGGAGGATTCCGGTGATTGTCCTGCCTCAGCCTCCCAGGTAGCTGAGACCACAGGTGCACACCTCCATGCCCAGCCCTCCCCCTTCCTGCCTTCTCCTCAAGCCACTGGATTTCATCCTAGGGCCTCAGCTATCGACCTTGCCTGAGCCTAGTCATCTCAACAAAACTCCCATAAACACCTTAACTGGACTCAGTGTCCTCCTCTTAGCATCTCCCAGAGGCAGTGAATTCCAACACAGAATTCTTGGGGACACTGAGACCCCAAGAAGAAGGCAAGGCCGGAGCTAGGAGGTAGGATTTGTGTGTCCCGGGTCTCTCAGGCAGGTGAGGGTGGGGGCAGAGACGCATGCGTGCCAGGTCCTGCTGTCTTCAGCCGGGCGTGGGGCAGGGACAGGAAGAGTGCAGACGGGACTCGGCCTGGGTCTGGTGTCACCAGGAGCTTGGTGGGGCCCAGGAAGCTCAGGGGGCGGCAAGGCTGCTGGGCCAGGTGGAAAGACTTAAGCAGCTCCTGGCAGTGGCAGAGAGACCGCAGTCTGAGGCGCAAGGAGCTGGCGGTCAGAGTGTCTCGGGCCCTGGGGGTTGGGGGACAGAGCCTCCCCACTGCTGTTGGGGATGGTGGGAGTGGGGTAGGGCAAGGTTGGGGGTGCTGCACTTCCAAAGCTGGGGACACCTGGGGAGGGATGGTTGGAAGAAGAGACCTGTGGACTCCCAAACTGTTGGTTGTTGAGTTTTGTGTTTGGGAACTCAGGGTGCAGCTGGACTAGCATCCCTAGCCCTGGAAAAATGAATGAATAAATACAACAGGCTACTGGCCAACATGATCAGGAGGCTGAGGCAGGAGGATCCCTGCAAGTTCAAAGCCAGCCTGGGCTACACAGTGAGATGGCAGTTGTTTTTCTTTTCTCCTCTCATCTGAGGAGATCTCATTTTTTTCTTGAGATAGAATTCATCTAACACAAGCCCCGTCCCTTCCAAGTGTCCTGCTCAGCAGTTCTCACGCCGTCAGCTCCGCTGCTCAGCCCTGGCCATATCTATTTCCGGAGCCTCATCCGTATTTCACGCAGGCTGTTTCCTACAATTAGAGGCACTGATTCGGAGTGAGAGAAGCCACGTCAAGTCTCTCTGCACATCTGTGGAGGGCTGGAGGAGGAGCCGCCTGGGCCGGGGAGCCCTGAAATCAGGGCCTAGATTTCTGGGCTCTGTGAAGGTGACGCATGGGCATACGGTGTGGCCAGGGCCTCTTCTGCCCCTGCGCTGTCCTGGAGGCCGGACCCAGGCCCTCCACGTGACATCCCAGGCCCTTCATGTGACATCCCAGCCCCTCATCTTTTTTGAGACAAGGTCTTACTGAGTTGCCGCATTGCCTGGGCTGCACTCAAACTTGGGCTCCTCCTGCCTCAGCCTGCAGAGTGCTGGGATTACGGGTGTGCCCCACCCTGCTTTACTTCATAAGGTCTCTAGGAGCTCCAGAAGGGACAGACACTGCGCAGGGTGCGTCCTGTACAGACGTCACTCTAGGTGGCTACGTCCAGTAATGCAGGGAGGAGAGGTGGTGGGCGCCTGGAGAACTTCCTGGCCTGGGTGGGTCGGGGTGCAGGTACAGGGGCCCAGGCTGGACGGCGGCTGCTCAGGGTGGAGGCGAGGATGTGGCTCGGCTGGGAGCGTTAGTCCTGGTCCTGTCGGTCCCTCACACACTACGTGGCTTTTGGCGAGTGGCTTCTCATCGCTAACTCTGAGCTCTGTCTGGCAAGTGCAAGGTCCTGAGTTCAATCCCCGGTTCTGCAAAAAAGAAAAAAACAAAATGTCAACTACCCAGACTTCATCATCCACCATGCTATGCACATACAAAGTTGTCACTATTGGGGCCGTCCAGATGGCTCAGCGATCTAAAGCACCTGCTTAGGCAAGCTTAGGCAGCCACAGGAACTGTGGTCCGGTCTGATCCCGGCACCACATGCTGCACCAGCCCCACCCCCAGGGCAGGCTGAGCCAGCCATAGTATAAATAAATAAATAAATAAATAATTAAATAAATAAATAAATAAATACGAAAGAAACCAAAGTTGTCGTTAGAGATCACATCTATGCACAAGGCCCTGGGTTCAATCCCAGTGCCACAAAGCAGTGAAACAAACATGAGTTTCTATCGGTAATATGGTCAGAGCTTTTAAAGCCAGGTGTGGTACTGTGCACCTATAATCCCACTGTTCTGGACTCAAAGATTCTTTTTTTTTTTTTGTGGAATCAGGGATTGAACTCAAGCCCTTGCGTTTGCAGGGTAAGCGCTTATTCTACTGAGCTGTCTCCCCAGCCCCACTCCCAGTGTTCTGGGAAGCTGAATCAGGAGAATTCTAAATGCAAACCAAACCTGGGCCATTTAGCAACATCCTGTCTTTTTTGAAGTGTATTTCATACAGGGCCTCCAGGGTCTCATCATGTAGCTCAGACTTGCAGTGATCCTCCTGTTTTCAGCCTCCCAAGTGCTGGTGTTAGGGGTGTGCCGCCACACCCAGTCTTAATTGCCGGCTCAGAGCACCTCAGGTGTGGGCCAAACGGCAAGGATCCTGAGCCGGCGACTGAGACCGGGCCTGGCAGTGCACTCCAGTGAGCCCAGCGCTGGGGAGGCTGAAAACAGGAGGATCACTGCAAGACCACGCTGCGTAGTGAGACCCTGTACCAAGTACATTAAATAAATAAGTCTGTGAAGCTGGACATGGTGGCGCACACCGATAATCCCAGGTCTCAAGAGACTGAAGCAAGAGGTTTATTGCAAGTTTGAGACCAGCATGGGCTAGAAAGAGAGTTCAAGGCCAGCCTGAACTGCATCGCAAGATCCTGTCTCAAAAAGATAAAAGGGCAGAATGGGGGGGGGGGGCGGAGGCGAGTATAGCTCAGCAAAGTCCTGAGTTCAATCTCTGGTACCACAAAAAAAAAACCTAATATATTAAAAAAAAGAGGGGCTCCTGGGGAATGCAGCTTAATCACCAAAAGACCTGGCTTCACTCCCCAGTAGAGCCAATAAATGAACAAATAAAAATGTTTAACAAAACTTTCTTAGCAAATAAGTAAAAGAAAAAGAGGAGCCCCGGTGATAGAAAGATGGGGAAAGATCTGAGCAGGCAATATGACGGCGCAGGCGCGGGTGGCGGCCCACGCAGGCGCTGTCCTAGAAGTCCGCGCAGAGTCAGGATGCAACCTGGCCCAGTAAGTACACGAGCTGCTCTCCCTAGCTGAGGAAGAAGAGCTGGGAAGTGGGCCGGCGGGCAGGGCCAGCGGGCACAGCTTGGCCCAGTGCCCAGCGGTCGGGGGGCGAGGTCCGAGGTGGGCCGGAGGCTGTGCAGCTCGGCGGGACATTGGTCAGCCACTTCCCTCCACACTGGAACAGCGGGGCGAAAATCACTGCTCCGCCCCCCACCCCACCCCCGTGGACCCCTTTACCTCGCAGGGAGTGTAGGGGAGGGGGCAGCTGTGGAGAGAAGATTCGTGTGAGTTGTTTGGGAAGAGTTGAACTGAGTAGGTCTATCCTATTGGGTCCTCCAAGTTAAAAAAAAAAAAATCACTTAAGCCATGCTATCCCATGGGGAAAATTAAGTCTCCGTGGTTTAGGTGCCATGGGGAGGGGCTCCCCTTGCCAAGGGCTTTCCGGGAGCCCCCTGGTCTGCCTTTCGAGGACACGCCAGCATGGGAGAGAAGCTGACAAGTTCTCCGGGAAGGACAGGAGAGGCGTTTTCACATCTGCACAGCCGTGGGCATTATTACTATTGTCTTGAGGTTGTTCGGCTTGGTTGGTCGTGAGACAGACCTCACCATGTAGCCCAGGCTGGCCTTGAACTTGCGGTGCCCCTCCCGCATGCCCAACCACAGCAGGGACGCGGCCCAGCGCTGAAGCGCCCGCCTCGTGGGTCCCCAGGCCCCTGGCTGGATCCTCTGAACAGCAAAAGATAACAAATAGTGAACACAGCTCCGGGTAGCACTCTGGAGAACCAGAGTCCTGTGGAACGGAAACCCGAGGACCCTTGACGACCCATGCCCCCAAGCGCCTCCTGCCCTAGGGGACCGCACACAACATCCCGAGAGAGCCCCTTCTCGGAACAGTGAGTGGGGTGACGCTGAGCCCTATGGGAAGGCCACGCTCAGGCTGCCCAGAGGACCTCACAGCCCCACCCTGTCCTTTCCATGGGTCCTCGGGAACCTGCTGCTCCAGCTGGCCATGGCCAGGGGCGTCGCGCGGGAAGGACCCAGGTAGCAGGGGCTCTGCTGGACCGGGTGGCGCGGGCCATGGCACCATCCGTGACTTGGACACTGGATGGAACTGCGTCTCATGGGGGAGGGGAGGGTTGGCACAGCTGCGAGCAGGGGTGGGGGTGGTGCTTCTGTGCAGAGCGGGGGCAGAGCCCCTCCCACCGCCCCTCCCTCTCCTCCCAGCAGGTTCTAGGCCCCACTCGCCTTCCCTGTGGCAGCAGCAGGGAGCCGGGTCGGCTCCCTTGTGTGGCCTTCAACCTCCCTAAAGTAGGTAGGATACCATGTGCCTGTCATCCCAGCACCCGGGAGGCTGAGGCAAGAGGATCACTGCGAGCTGAGGACAACCTGGGCCACATAGTGAGACGCTGTCTCAAATTGCCCCCTACAACACACACACACACACACACACACAAGATAACCCTTCAAGCTTCAGCTTCCTTATCTGAAAAATAGCTATGATAAAAATACCCACTCTCACCATGGTTTGTTTTGTTGTTGTTGTTGTTTTGGTGGTGCCAGGGATGGAACTTGAGGCCTTGCGCTTGCCAGGCAGGCACTTATGACACTGAACTAAATCTCTGCCCCCCGCCCCAACAGTGTTTGTTGTAGAAATTAAACGATGTCTATAGAATATTTAGAATTTGTCATAATTGAAAATCACATTTTTGGGGCCGGCGAGATGGCTCAGCGGTCTAAAGCGCCTGCTTAGGCAATCACAGGGACAGAAGTTCAATCCCTGGCACCAAGTGCTGCACCAGCCCCCACCCCCAGGGCAGGCTAAGCAGCCATAAAAAAAGGAAGAAAATCACATTTTTTACATTACTATTATTGTTGTATATCTCTGTGTGTGTGTGTCTGTGTGTGTGTGTGTCTGTGTGTGTGTGTGTGTGTCTGTGTGTGTGTGTGT
>PVKN010003177.1:0-17115 GCA_004027915.1 Capromys pilorides | reverse complement strand
CCTGATGTGAAGGGTGTGACCAGCCCCTTTAATGTTATTTTTTCTTGTTCTGTTCTTTGTCTGAAAAAAAAAAAAATGTAAGTGCCGGGCATGGTGGCACATGCCTATAATCCCAGCACTTGGGAGGCTGAGGCAGGAGGACCAGTGAGAATTCGAGACCAGCCTGGGCTACAAAAGTGAGCTCAAGGCCAGCCTGAACTGCATAGTGAGACCCTGTCTCAAAAAGACAAAAAATAAACAAACAAACAAATAAATAAATAAATAAACAAACATTTTTCTTTCTTTCTTTCTTTCTTTATTTGGTACAGGGTCTCAATACACAGCTCGAACTGGTAGTGATTCTCCTGTCTCAGCCACCTCACCAGCCATGCTCCTCAGAGATTACAGGTGTGTGTACCACCCCCAGTTCTGTGGGCAGCTCAGTGGGTGGGGCCGGCACAGACTGCAATACAGGGGATCAAACTTGGGTCCTCGCACTTGTCAGGCAGGCGCTTAGACAGCCGAGCTATCTCCCCAGCCCTCTGTCTTTCTGGGGTCGCATGGCGCTATGCTAGAATTGAACTTATTTATTTAATGCATTTATGTTTGGGACAGAGGCTCCCTAAGCTGCTAAATGGCCTAAGCTGAGCTTGCAGTTCTGCCTCAGACTCCCTGAACGCTGGGATCACAGGCGTGGGCCGCCACACAGACCCTGGGACTTTTTGCGGGGCTGAGGATGGAAGCCAGGGTGTCGCACAAGCTTAGCAAGTGCTCTGCCAGGAGCGCCCCCGCAGCCCCCCTAACTATCTGTGACTACACACAAAGGAGCGTAGTGGCACCCCCTGTGGAGAGGTCCCTGCCCAGAGTCTAACTGTGGGCCCTGGCAGCCTCTTCTATAAGTTGACACAGTGGCCCCGAAGCACGGCCACCTCGCGGGGCTCCTCCTGCCTCTGAAGGAGAGGTCACCACATGGCAGCAGAGCTGGGTGGCCTCAGGAATGAAGCGTGGAGCTGGCCTGAGAAAGAGGTGCTGAGCCCATCCAGCCGGGGGACTGACACCACCACTCTAGCTCCCTGAGGTGGCCTTTAGGGAACAAGGGACCTCTTTGTCCCCCTCCTGGGAGCCTGTGGGACCACCAGGCTGAAGGCCAGGTCTGGACTTGGCATCACCTAGGACCCCTTCTGACCCCACCTAGAGCCACGCTTCAGGGAGGCGGCTGGTGGGAAGCTGCTCGCTGCCCAGCTGGGACGACAGCACAGAGCTCCAGCCTTGGGGGGAGGAGGCCAGAAAGGGGTTACCTCTGTGCCTGTCACCCCAGCCTCATAGTAACAGGTCTCTGGGTGCCCTCACCAGCCTGGCACCAACATGGCCCGAGGTGGCAGAATCGGCATCTGAGCAGAAGCGCTCAGGGCTTGGTGAGGCGGCCAGGACCCAGGAACCCCCAGGCGGCCCTCCTGGGGACCAGGGCATGGCTGGTGAGGTGGCACCTGGCCCCTTGGGGTTCTCGTGCACAATCTAGTCCTTGAAGACAGAGTCTGACCGCCAGGCGGGGCCTGGGGATCCCCTTGCCCAGGGTGGGGGTGGCCAGGGCCACTGCGCTGCTCCTGCTGTGGCTGGGGTGCAAGGTGCCCTGACTTTCAGGTGCTCAGGGGCAGTGTGGCAGTGGGCACTGGTACCACCGCGGGGGCGCTGGGCATTGATGAGCTGATGCAGTGGTCTTGTCGTGTTATGGGGAGGGACAGAAACAGGAGGCCGGGCCTGGCTGCATGTGGCTTTGAAACTGCCACAGTCCTCCTGGCTCAGCCGCCCTAGTGCTGGTCTTGGAGGCATGCATCACCACAGTTTCAAGTTAATTTTCATCATGTATTCTGTGTGCTGACCAAAAACTAGCACGGGTGCTTTGCCCCAGAAGAATGGGGTTGTGAGTGTGGTTGGGTGAGGCGGGCACCCCGCCTCTCCCTGCCCTGGCTGGAGCAGTTTCTACCAAAGACGGATGCCCCAGCCTTACAGCCACCCTCCCTGTGGCTGGGGAGCCACATGGCCCCCATCTGGGGGAGCCCAGTGCCGTTGGCAGGGACCGGCCCCACCCCCAGCTGGCCCAGGACACGGCGGCCCTGGGCAGCAGCAGCAGCAGCGCAGCCAGGGCAGGCCTCAGCCATGTCAGTCCCTGCGATCACATGAGTCACCTGTCTCGGGCAGCCACGCGCACACTGAGCCCCAACACACACGGCTGTGCTGGGCTCCCGGCCTTCAGGGCCTCAGTTTCCCTGTCTATGCCCTGATGCACCGACTTTCCTGAGTCCTTCAGCTTGTCCCACTTTGGGACTTGAAGTTGGTGCCTCTTGGTAAAGAGTGGCCCACAGGGATAGAGGCAGCCCACCTGGTGCCACCCTGCTGCGTGTGCCCACCCACATGCCAGGGACCCCCACGCACCTGTGCCCTGCATACTCCCAGCCAGGCCGAGGTCACCCAGTCTGCTGGGCTTGGGAAGGGACACAGCAACCCCAGCACCCCACGGCTGAGTGCAGCCTGCTCAGGGACCCCCACCTGGCCTCCGGGTGCTGGGCATGGCGGGTGGCACAGGAGGCTCCCCGCACTTCTTGCAAGCAGCTCCTGAGGCCCAGAGGACCCCCCCATCTGGGTTCCTGATGCTTCAGAGCCTGGGCCTCATAGCGCCTCCTGGGCCCCCGCAGCCAGCTGCAGATCTCGAAAGTCCTGGATCCCACAGGCCTCGGAAGCATGGCTCACAGCTGCCAGGCCCCCCCGTCCTGTCCCCCACACACCCACACTGCACTGCCCTGCCAGCTCTGGGAGGCTCTCAAGGCCAGTGGGTGCCAAGCCCGTAGAGGCTTGTTTCACGGAAGGTAAACTGGGATTAGAAATCAGCATGGTCCGGGTGGGGGAGATAGCTCAGTGGCACAAGTGCCAGCCTGGTAAGTGCAAGGTCGTGAGTTCAAACCCTAGTCCTACAAAAAAAAAAAAAAGCCGGACGTGGTGGCCCCACCTGTAATCCCAGCACTTGGGAGGCTGAGGCAGGAGGATCGATGTGAGTCCAAGACCAGCCTGGACTACAAAAGTGAGCTCAAGGCCAGCCTGAAATGCATAGCGAGACCCTGTCTCAAAAAAGACAAAAGAAGAAGAAGAAATCAGCGTGGTACCCGCTGACTGCCAGGCTTTAGGATGCCTGGCCAGGGCAGGCAGGAGGCTGTCAGGCCCTGCCACAGGGAGGAGGGAAGTCGGGTGGGAAACAGCGGCTTCTCACACGCAGGTGAGCTCAGCCCCAGGCGCCCTGCACGAGGCTCCCCCCCTCCAGCATCCCTGGGGCTGCTACGGGACACCAGAGGCCTGAGACCTGGAGGCAGAGAGGCGCGGTGCTAAGCAGGTGACAGGGGGCTAGACGCAGACCTGGAGCCCTGGCCAGAAGCCACCTCCTGCCAGGCCACGCCCCAGGGCCGCTCGGACCCCAACATGCCGGAGACAGGGGCTGGCTTAGATCCCAGGCTCGAGCCCAGGACTCCGCGTGGCTGCGGGCCAGGCTGGGCAGGTGCTCCTGCCCCCACCCAGGGTGCAGGCAAGAACAAGGCCGAGGGGCAGACGTCAAGGCGTGAGTGTGCTGAAGCTCAAAGCTCTGGCGGGAGAGAATCCACACACCCCGAATCCATCAAACCCCACCCTTTGCAGATGGAATCCAGGGTGCCGCGCAGGAGCTTCAGCCTCAGCCCAGTTCATTCCTTTCAAGTGTGAGCTGGCCGGTCTGGCGCACGTCTGTAATTCTAGCGCTCTGGGAAGCTGAGGCAGGAGGATTGCTGTGAATTCGAGGTCATCCTGGGCTACAAAGTGAGACCCTGTCTCAAAAAAACAAATTTTTTTTGGAACTGGGGATTGAACTCAGGCCCTTGCGCTTGCCAGGCAAGCACTTATTCTACTGAGCTATCTCCCCAGCCCAACAAAACACTTTTAGAACATTCTCCTCACCCCTTAAAAGGACACCCTGTGCTCCTGGGTACTGACCTCCCACCAGCCCTAGCTCCCCCCACCCTCTCACCCCCAGTGCAACACCTAATGAACAGTGTTTCCGGCCTCTATAGACTCCCTTGTTCTGGACATGTGGGAAACTGGGTCTTATCTACAAAAATGGCGCTTGGACACAGGACAGAGATAAAGTCGTACGACACGTGGCCTCCGTGTCTGGCTTCTGTCAGAGATTTCTGTTGCACCCACGTCCCATCATCGTGTTGCCATACGGGGGGATGATAATATTACGTTGCATGGCTATATCACGTTTTATCTACCCATTCAGCACTGGATGGCATTTTTTTTTTTTAACTTTTAGTATTTTAGGGAAGGGTCTCCAGGTGTTCATGGTCTCACTACTAGATAGACTCCTAAACAGGATCCACCTGTTTACAGCCTCCCGAGAGCTGGGATTACAGGCACGCACCACCATGCCCGGTCTCAACTGCCGTCTCAGTGGTCCTGAGGGTGGGTCTGGCACTAGGCAGGCCCGGGGATCAAACCCCCTGCCCCTGTGGCCTGCTTGCAGGCGCTTTAATCTGCTGAGCAATTTGTCCGGCCCTGGATGGCACTGAGATTGTTACTATTTACATTATTTATTTTTTTGCAGTAACAGGAATCAAACTCAGGACTTTGTGTTTGCCAGGGAGGTGCTTATGCCACTGAGCTATATCCCAGCCCTGTTTCCATTTATTTAAACATTTTTAAACATTTATTTGAGACAGGGTTTCACTATGTAGCTCAGGCTGGACTTGAACTCACAGCAACCCTCCTGCTTCAGCCTCCCAAGTTCTGGGGTCACAGGCATGTGTCAACACAACATGCTGGCATGCTTATATGTACTTTTGTAAGGACACGTTTTTATGTTGCCTTCCATCTTTAGGTCATGTGGTAACTGTACATTTTTTTTTTTTTGAGACAGGGTCTTGCTATATAGATGTTCAGGCCTTGAACTCATTACTTTGCTTCTTGGTGATCCTCCTGCCTCAGCCTCCCCAGTACGGCCCAGCAAAGCCTGCACGGTCACCTCCTGAGGCACTGCACAGCAGCTGCCCTGGGCCCCCTCCACTCCCGGCAGTGGGCAAGGGCGCTTGTTTCTCTCCGTCCTCACCAACAGCTGTTAATGTTTACTCCCAGCCTCTTGGGGGCAGAGAACGGCTCCCCATGGCTCTGATTTAAGTTCCCTGAGGTACTGGGGGCCGGGGGTGGGGGTCTTCCCATGCATTTCCGGGTCATCTGTCTGTGCTTTGTGGACATGCTCACCTGGGCGCCCAGGGTATTCAAGGGGGAGAAGACAGCGGCCCTGGGAAAGCGGCTATCTACATGCAAAACAGTGAGCGTGGCTCTTTCCTGCCCCGATAGAGAAAAATAACCCCACAGGTCCTCCAGACCCGAGTGGAAGCACCTGCCAGGGCTGCGATCAGAAAGACCCTGACAGGCTCCTGAGCGCAGAGGTGGGGCTTTTGGAAGGCGACTGACCGCTGCTGATGGACTGAAGCCTTGGGAGTGGAGGGCCCAGCTAGGAGGCGGGGCCGGCTGAGGAGGCTGGGCGGGGCCCGGAGGCTGGGCGGGCCCGGAGGCTAGGCGGGGCCCGGAGGCAGGGCGGGGCCCGGAGGCTGGGCGGGCCTGGAGGCAGGGCGGGGCCCGGAGGCTGGGCGGGCCTGGAGGCTGGGCGGGGCCCGGAGGCAGGGCGGGGCCCGGAGGCAGGGCGGGGCCCGGAGGCTGGGCGGGCCTGGAGGCAGGGCACTAATCCGCTAAGCCGTGCTTCCAGGCCACCAGAAGCGAGCGGAGCAGCTGTCGTCCTTCAGGCCGCCGCAGGGCGCCCTGCGTCGGTGCAGACCATGGCCGGAACCCTCCGAAATGTGAGCTGGACACACCGCTCCTTCTGGCGTCTCGTCCCAGCAACGGGCAAGCGACTCGTATGGAGCTAAAACTATCAACTCTTAGAAGAAAACGTGAGGGAAGGCCTCACAGTGTCAGATTTGGAAGGAACTCCCCAGATACAAGAATAGAAGTAGAGGCAACTAAAGAAAAACCAGTCCAAGCACAGTGGTGCGCGCTTGTCGCCCCAGCACCCGACGCTGAGGCAGGAAGGCGGCTGCCTGAGCTCCTCCTGGCAACTCAGACCCCCATCTCAAAAACATGTTTAAAAGGAGAGTGGGGGCGGGGCGCGGCTCAGCGCAAAGGCCCTGGGTTCACCCCCCCCCCCCAGCACCACAAACAAACACTCCATCAATTTGCACTGCACCGAAGCAAACAAAAAACTTTTGGTTAGGCGCGGTGATGTCTAGTCAGGAGTTGGAGGCAGGAGGATCGTGGTCTCAAGGCTAGCCTGAACTACATGGTGAGATCCTGCCTCCAAAAATATTTATTTTTTGGGGGGCACTGGGGACCTTGCACTTGCCATGTGGGCACTTGTGCCACAGAGCTATCTCCCCAGCCCCCATAAATACAAATAAATAAATAAATAAAATTGGACAAAGGACTCGAATACTTGTTTCTTTAAAGAACACAGAGAAATGGCCCATAAGCAACTTGAAGAGATCCTGGACGGTGCATCAGGAGAGAAACACAAATCGAAATCTTTTTTTTTTTGCGGGATGGGGGTTCAAGCTCTCGACCTTGCACTTGCCAGGCAGGCGCTTGTGCCATCTCCCCAGCCCCTGCAAATGGAAATCATAACGCAGGGCCGCTCACAGCTCCTGGATGGCTATGACTGGAAACAAACCCCAGCAAGCAACAAGCACCCGCAAGGATGTGAGCGGTCAAAACAGAAAACGATGCGGGAATGTCTCAAAAACTAAAACAGAAACTTCTGTCCTTGGCAGGCCTTTTGTGTTGCAGTACAGGGAATCAAACTCAGGACCTTGCGCTTGCCAGGCAGGCGCTTATGCTGCTGAGCTGCCTCCCCAGCCCAGGGTACAGGCTCTACTTCTGAATGTGCACAGCACGGATGTGGACAGACCCTTGCACACTCTGTCAGTAGCTGCACCACGGTCAGCAGCCAAAAAGGCAGAGGCTTCTACATCAGCAGACGGAGAGTGAACTCTGGCACACAGAGGAGGGGGCTGTCTGACCTTGAAAAAAGAATGCAGTCCCAACACATGCTGCAAGAGCGACCTCAGAGCTCATTATTCCACAGGTGCCATCTGTTGAGATGCTTTGCACATTTAACTGGGTCACATTATTACGGATTTGTAAGAGGTTTGTTTTAGACATCCTGGAAGCTAGACTGAACCCTAGTCCCTGCGCCCTAAATCCCTCAGCACGTAGTCTGCAGAGCCAACTCGCCAGCCCATCTACCCTTCCAAGAGTTTGGCAGATGGGCCGGGGAGATAGCTCAGTAGAATAAGCGCTTGCCTCGCAAGCGCAGGTCCTAAATCGGACTCGTAGGGTTCTGCCTGTGTTCAGCCTCGGATGAGCTGAGATTACGGGCACGCGCCACCACGCCTAGTCTCAATTGCTGTCTCAGAGCCTGAGGAGGGGGGAGGGGGCAGGGCCAGCAAAGCATGCTGGGAATCAAACCCCAGCCGCGGCCTGTTCACTGCCTAAGCAGGCGCTTTAGTCGACTGAGCTATCTGGCCGGCCCCTTGACCCACACAGTTCTAAAGCTAAAAGAGAGCTTATGCTCTCTTCATTTCTGTAGATTTGTAGTAAGTTTTAAAATTGGATGCCAGCCCTGCCCCTGCCCTGGGGTACGCTGAGACTGCGATTGTACTAAATACATTAAAAATGATAACTTTTTAAAATTTTTTAAAAATTGAGGCTGAGTGTGGTGACCCACAGCTGTAATTCCAGCACTCAGGAGGCTGAGGCAGGAGGATTTCCTGGAGTTCAAGGCCAGTTGAACTACATAGCAAGTCTCTGTCTCAAAAACAAAACCCAAAAATTTTTTAAAAAGTGAGCTGTGTTTTCAGCACCTGTGTTCTTTTCTCAACATTGTTTTTGCAGTCCTGGATTTCTTATATGACAGATGAATTTTAATATCAGCTTGTCAATTTGCCCCAAAAAGGCCGGTTGGGAGTTTGGGGATCATTGCACTGGCCTTGAAGATCTATGTAGAGAATATGAGCTAGGAATAGATGTATAGATAGAGATATCTTATGTTTTTATTATTTAGACAGTATGGTCACTTTAACAATATTGCACACTAACCCATGAATATGAAATTTTTCACCAAAAATTATTTAGACCTTTTTTTTTTAAAATTTTAGTTAGGGTCCACAGGTTCTCACTACGTAGATCGGACTGGTAGGGATCCACCTGTGTTCAGCCTCCTAAGAGTTGAGATTACAGGCAAGTGCCACCATGCCCAGTCTCAGTCACCGTCTCAGCGGACCCTGGGGCGGGGCCCGCCCAGCAGGCCAGGATTGAACCCCGGTTGCTCGCTCTCCCTAGGCAGGCACTCTAATCCGCTACTTGGCCAGCCTCTGTATCTTTTTCAGTGTTACAGTTTCCAGCATATTAATCTTTTATTTATGTTGAGTTTCTTTCTAGGGTCAGGCATGGTGATACCCTGTCTGTAATCCCAGTACTTGGAAGGTTGAGGCAAGGGATCGCCTTGAGTTCAAGACCAGCCTGGACTGCACAGTGAGACCCTGGGTCCAAACAAAAACAAAAATGAAATAAAAGTAGAAACATTTTCCAAGGTACTTTTTGTTTCCTGCTGTTATAAATAAAAATTCCTGGGGTGCTAGGACTGAACTCTCAGCTTTCACACAGCTCCTCCCCAGCTCCTTCGTATTTTCTTATATTGAGCTAGAGTCACCAAGTTGCTAAGCGAACGTGCGGTCCTCCTGCCTCAGCCTTCCAGAGAGCTGAGATTGCAGCCATCTTTTCTTAGAGGAAAGACCTAGAGAAGTGTTGTTGCTGATGGAGCAGTGGAAGTAGGGGGACAGTCAAGGCGCCAGGGGGGACAGGAAGTGACAGCAAGGTCACCTCGAGGGGGTGGGGGCCAGCCAGGTGCAGCTCAGGGACCAGGGGCACAGGACATGCCCCTGCCACCTGCTCAGCTGTCCCCAGCATGCCCCGGTCTGTCCTCCGGGTGTCGCAGCAGCTAGATGCGCTGCTGATCCTCTGCCCTGGCCAGGCCCTGGCCTGTCAGCTCCAGGGGCGGTGACTGCAGTCGGCTGTCCCCAGGCGCAGCTCCTCCAGACCTGTCCTACTGAGCAGAGTGCTCACTGAGGAGGCCAGGGGCTCCCCAGCACACCTGCCCGGGTGCAGGCCCAGCGCCTCAGTGGGTCACCTGACCCCTCAGAGCCGGGTCCCCACGGCTGATCCGGCATCTCTCCACAGGAAGCAGCTGGGGGCCAGAGCCAGGCTGGGGACAGATTCCTGGAGACCCAGTGTGGCAGTGACACTGCAGGCCAGCAGCTCCCCAAGGCTGCTGCTCAGTGGGGCTGGAGCTGCTCGCTGCACCCACCCCTGCAGCTTCCCAGTGACACCACCCAAAGGAGAGAACCCTGCTCCTATCTGAGTGCCGCCTGCTCCAGCAGAGCATGGAACCCACGCCCCCAAGCGCTGCTACTCTGGATCCTAGGAGGTTTCTTCCTTGGCCTTCAAACTCTGGCTGAGCAGGCTGTGGTGACACACGTCCATAATCCCAGCTACTCTGGAGACTGAGGCAGGAGGATTCCAAATTTTTGGTCAGCCTGGCCACTTAAAAAACCTAGATTTTGTCAGGCGTGGTGGCGCACCCCTGTAATCCCAGTACTTGGGAGGCTGAGGCAGGAGGATCGGTGTGAATTCCAGACCAACCTGGGCTACAAAAGTGAGCTCAAGGCCAGCCTGAACTGCACAGCAGGACCCTATCTCAAAAAGACATGAAAAAAAAGCAAGATAGAAACCTGGAGCCGGGCGAGGTGGCGCATGCCTGTAATCCCAGCATTTGGGAGGCTGAGGCAGGAGGATCGGTGTGAGTTCGAAACCAGCCTGGGCTACAAAAATGAGCTCAAGGCCAGCCTGAACTGCATAGTGAGACCCTGTCTCAAAAAGACAAAAAAAGAAAGAAAGAAAGAAAGAAAGAAAGAAAGAAAGAAAGAAAGAAAGAAACCTGGGTTCAATCTGGGATACTGGAAAGAGAGAAAGGAAAGAAAAAAGCTTTTGCCTCTTTCTTCCCTAAAAATTGTTTTTCTTCGCCACTTGAAAGTGCGGCTGGCCCGGCTCAGTACCCACCTCCTTGCCAACTTGTCTGCCGCAGCCCCCAGAGCTGACTTCCGCTCGCTGCTGCCCGGCCTTCCTCCGGGTCCTGTGGAGACCCCAGGGCCTGGCCAGCAGCTCCTGTGCCCAGGCCAGCGCCACAGCTGGCTCCACTATCGGGTGGTGTGATGCCTCTGGTCAGCGTCTGATGGTCCACTGCCACTGGCAGCCGGGAGACAGCAGGGGACCTTGCGGATGACCTTGCTGCAGAGGCCTGGCCGAGAGGCAGCTCTTGTGCACCAGGCTGTGTGCCAACGGCGCCTCTAGGTGAGCCGAGGCTCATGGGCAGCGGCACACACCAGCGTGGCTCCGCTCGCCTGCAGCTGGAGGAGATGGCAAGGAGGCCCCAGGTGGCCCTGGGTGGAAAAGCCAAAGCGACCTGGGGACAGCAAGAGGCTTGCGAAGTCTTCTGGCCAGGCCCCAGCCAGCCACTTGCCCACCACCGTCTGGACCCCTTGGCCACAGGACCCCCAGGCAGGTCTAGGGTGATGCAGGTCCCAGAGGAGCCCCCCAAGGTGACACTGTCCATGATCTGGGCCTGGCAGAGGAGCTGGCTGGAGTCTCTTTCAAAGTGGGGCCCCGGGCAGACACCGGGATGGCAGTGTCCCACCAACACTACCCCAGAGGCCTGGTGCCCACCGAAGCCTGAGACCCCTTGTGATGAGATGGTCCCCAAGGTCCCGGCCTTGTCGTTCTCAGCTGTTCTTTTTCTGAGCTGCCTTAGTATCCCAACCTACATTGCATGGCTTGCCCGATAGCCCAGTTGTTTAAAGCACTCCTTGGGCAAATGCAGTCAGGCGCAGGGGACCGCGGGTAGATCCCCAACCCCACAAGCCACACCACACCAACCCTTCAGGCAGCCACAACTAGCAAAAAAAAAAAAAAAAAATTCTTCTTCAACCTACATCACAGAGCCTCCGTTCCTCCCCCTGGCCCCTGGCCCCGGCCCCCTGTGGACGCAGGGCCCCCAGGCACAGTCCCTACTGGCCACGCCCCAGGGGCGACACATGGCAGGACTCCTTCCTCCTGCACTCCTAGGACCATCACCACAGCCCTCGCCTGCCGTGGCCCAGTCTGAGAGGCCAGGGTCCCGTCCCAGCCCCAGCGCTTGCGGGCTTGGGTGGAGGCGGCTGGCTGCACTTCTCAAGGAGAGCTCAGGAGGCTGAAATCGAGCCTCAGGTCCCTGCCTGACACACACACACAGGACCTGGCGGTGGCAGCTCCCAGTCGGGTGCTCCACTGCCAAGGGGAGGTTCTGTCCGGACTGTCGGGGCCACCACTGCACGCTCATCCGCCAGAACTCGTCCTGCTGCGCACCGCTAGGGAGGTGAGGCCTCGAGAAGCACAGGGCTTGCGGCTGGATGACCTCAAGGGGCCTGGACTTTTTTTTTTTTAATTTTATTTATTTATTTGTTTGCTTGTTGTGTTTGTTTGTTTCTTTATTTTATTTATTTTGTGGCTGGCTCAGCCTGCCCTGGTGGTGGGGGCTGGCACAGCATGTGGTGCCAGGGATCGAACCGCAGTCCCTGCAGTTGCCTGAGCTTTCCTAAGCAGGCGCTTTAGACCACTGAACCATCTTGCCGGCCCCTGGACTTCTGATTTGGGTGGGAAAGCTGGGGCCGGGAGGCAGCACCTCTACAACTCCTGTGACTCTGGGACTTTGCTGCAGGTCCCTGTGGTCGCCTGCCCTCGGGTGGCAGCAGTGCCCGGGGCCTGAGCTTTTTCTTTTCTAACGTATCTATCTGGTAGAGGGACTCAGTACGCAGCTCCGACTCACAGCGATCCTCCCATTTTCAGCCTCCCCAGGGCTGGGATTATAGGCACGCGCCACCACACCTGGCCGCAGAGGCTGGGTCAGCGCGCCCAGGAGCAGGCCCGGTGCCTGATCTATTTTTTTTCTCTGTCTTTTTGAGACAGGGTCTTGCTATGCAGTTCAGGCTGGCCTCAAACTCGCACCAATCCTCCTGCCTCAGCCTCCCAAGTGCTGGGATCACAGGCGTGCACCACCACACCCAGCCCAGTGCCTGATCTTGACAGCAAGACAGCGGTGGTGTCCCAGTCTCGGCAGCACACAGCATCCGAAGGTGCTGCTCTGGTGGGTGTCACTGTCGTCAGTGGGAGCAGGTAGGCAACAACTCACTAATTTAATGAATAAAAACCACAAAGGAAAAATGGTGAAGAGGTGGAGGAGCGGAAGCACCCAGGTGTCAGGCCTTCCGTGACGGCAGCCGGTGCTTCCGGCTGGTGTGGCGTCTTTTTGGGCACAAGTGCAGCACGGCAAGCCCCTCCCTGAGAGCCGGCAACCCCACCCCTGCCCCTCTCACCAGAGAACGCTCCCTGGTGGTCGTTAGTGTTGGGAAAATACCAAGAGCCCAGGCCCCTGCCTGGTGGAGTGAGCACAGGGCACCTCCCACGGTGAGCAGGGTCCCATGGGGAGGCGGCAGGAGCCACGCTAGGGCCAGGAGGTCCCTCTTCTACCAAAAGGCCTCCAGCTGGGCCGCCAGCTATGTTTATGTTTCCGGTGTTAGCTACCGGGCTGCCAGGTCTTTTCCGACTGCATCTGGAATTCCACCCCAACATCGCCCGCAGACCTGAGGCTGCTGCCAGCTCCCCTGGTCCCCGGCACATTGTGACCGGGTCTTTGCTCCCACCCCTGAGCCGGGTACTTTCTCTACCCAGTACTGCAGGGGGTTCTCCCATGCCCACCTCAGAGCACCACCCAGGTGCCCAGCCAAGCGGGAGCCGCAACTGCAGCAGCTGGCTATGCAGGCTGGGGGTTCCGGGCGCACCCAGCCTGCTGAGCACAGGTTGTGCACTGCAGGGGCTGCCAGGACATGATGGCGGAGATCCGGAGGGACACGTGGTGCCCTAGATGCCACCTTTCCCACAGACCAGGAGACGGCCAATCAAGGTTCAATGAGCCCAGCAAGGAGCAAAGCAGGGAGCCTTAGCCTGGGGACGCTGGTGCTGGGTGGACGCAGGTGGGGTGGGCTGAAGCAGCGCAGGAGAGAGCAGCGAGGACCCAGGGCAGGGTGGCAGGGGCAGCAACTTCCTCTGGCGGCCACAGCTGGGCAGCGTGAGGCACAGTGGCTGCAGTCCTGGGTTGGCACTGCCCAGCAGCTCAGCAGCCCCACTGCTCTTAGGGCCTGGTCGGAGGAAGTGCTTTGGGACACACCTACTTGGGCTCTAACGACTGACCCCACGGTGCTGCAAGAGATGCCGGTCAGTGCCGGGAAGGGTGTCCTCCATGATCCAAAGCGGAGACACAGACGTCAAACTCCCCAGGCCTCCCCAGGGCCGCCTAGAGGAAGTGCGGGCTACACTCAGGCCTTCCGAGGAGCCCACCCAGCACCAGCCCTGGGGTCCACGGGATAGGTGGAGTCGGGGTGGTATCCAGGGATCAGGCGCAGAGGTGCCTGAGATCACACAGAGGGACTGTGACCTCACCGGCCAGCAGATTTGGAGGCTGCGCGTTGCGCCCCCTGGCCAAACTCAAGCATTTTACTCTATAGGGGTTTCTTAGAAGAAAACCGAAGAGACTCAGGCCAGAATCTGAGCAAACATAGCGGTGGGGTGGAGTAGCTGCTCTTTGCAGGAAAAAACTACCAATTTGCCACGGTCACATCAAAAGCTGTGAAGTGTCCCACACTAACGTTTAAAGCTTTGCATGATCAAGTAGGCGGATGGAGCCTTCAGGTGCTGCTCAGAGCCAGGATTGAGAGAGCAGAGGTTGCTCTCATTGTCTAAGAAACAATTCTGTAGCAAAATACACCTTTATTTTTGTTTATCTTTTTTCAGTACCGGGAATTGAACTCAAGACCCTGCGCTTGCCAGGCAAGCGTTTATTCTACTGAGCTATCTTCCCAGCCCTATTAAATTTCATAGCTAGCAGCACTTGCAGGCCCCAGTAGGCTCTCAAACGAAACGTGGACACGTGCGTGGGCAGACGTGGCGGGTGCAGGAAGAGCTCTGAGGGAGCAGCTGGGCTGCACTGCTGGGCCGCGCTGCTGGCGGAGTGTGACGCTGGGGGCAAGGGCACTGTGGAGAGGCACTTGGCAGCGGCCCACGGGGCATCCGTCCCGTGAGGGCAGGGCGGAGTGCAGGGCCAGCTACTCGGGTGGAGGGCAGACTCAGAGTGGGGAGCAGAGCTCCAGCAGGCCTGGAGTCCACGCAGCCTCTTTTAACAGTCTGACTGGAGACTCCCGCCCTAGAAGCCTACACCCGGACGCAGGTCGAAGCTGCCTGAGGCCCTGGTCTGTGTGTGTCTGCTCCTCCGGTCGGGCTGGCCAGCCATGGCCACCGGCTACCTGCAGAGGTGCCCAGGGCGTGGCAGGGCCCATCTCGTGACCTCCTGCCTTCAGAAGCCGGCGTGTGGGCTGGGATGGGGACACTCGCCTACCCCACGGATGGTCCTGGTTTGAGCCCCGCAGCCACTAAAATCCAAACACCACGACGCCCTGAATGAAATGAAGCGAGGAGGCTCCGCGGGGCCCTTCCTGGAGAGAACAGTCCTTGGATGGAGAGACACAAGTGCACCCTCCAGGGAGGGGCGCGGTGGCCTGGGTCTGGTGGCCAGGCATGAGCTGCACTTCCACATGCTGGTGCTATTTATACACAGAAAACAAAGCCTTAGTGGTACCCAGCCTCCAGCCACGCCCACGGTCACACACCCATGACAATAATGGAGTGACAGGGTCCCCAGCCGGCTCCCTCAGCCTGGCCACTTTCCCCCTGCAGGCCACGGCAGCAGTGATGTCCCTCGGCCCTGCCTACCCGCCCAAGGGTGAGCCGCAGGTGGCACTGCCCCGGAGGGGGGGGGGGTGTCAAGGTGCCAATCCAGGGCAGGAAGGGCCCAGTGGTGCCCCTGCTGTCATTCGGGATGGGAACCATACCAAGGAGTCTCTGCTTTCCAGCTAAAGACCGTCCTGCTCCCAAACCTAAGAAAAGGACTGCAGCCGTCCTCCAGCCTGCCAGGCCTTCCGCTCTGCCCAGGCCCCACACCTCCGGACGCCACTGCTGACAGCTCAGAGCCTGCCACTCCCCTCCCACAGGGACCTCCAGAGCGTGTCTGCTCAGGGTGGCCACGGAGCCAGAGCACTGCCGAGCCGCACCCCTCCTCACCCCACTCTGCTGTGGCGCTCAGGGCACTTCTGCGCATGCTCCAGTCAGAAGCCCGGAAAAGCTTTAATAAGGCGGCCGCACTTCGGCGCCGCTGCCCCGCGAGGAAGATTCCTCCCCGTTTGCTCCCAAATTTGATCCTAAAAGCAGATACAAGCCGCAGAGGAAGCCGGCCGAGGAGAGCCGAGTCCGCGAAGTCCTGCTGGAGAGCACCTTGCCGCCAGCTCACTCCGGCCGGGCGCCTCGACGCAGACACAAATGGAGAAGCCCGCGCGCGCCCCACAGCAGGCGTGGCCCAGGGCTGCGACTTCGAGTGGGCTGCAGCCTCCGAGGCCTGAGGCGTCTTGGAAGGCAGGGAGAGGCGTGGGCCTCTCCTCCCACAGGACCGACGCCGCTCCAGGGGAGCCCCGGGCCGGGCTCTGCTGTGCCGGGCTTCTGCTTCGCTCCTACGACGTCGTTCCCTTTTGTCCCCCAAAGATGCTATGCCCGCCCCCTTTTCCCTGGTGTTCTCGGCAGCCACCTGGCCATGTCCAGAAGCAGCGCTGGCCCTCCAGGGCCACCCTCGCCTGTGCTCTGCACGGTCGGGGTCACGGCTGCCCGTACCCCAGGGCTCCGCATTGAAGACGGTAAACCAGAGGCAAATCGTCCTCCTCCCCGCACCCCCACCTGAAGGGCGTCCCGGCTGCCGTCACCACGCTGGTCCCGATTCCCCTAAGCAAGTAGAAGTGGGGTCCGTGCGGTGCTCTGGGGGCGGCTGCCGGAGCTGCTCCTGCTGCCTGATAGGACCGTGAGGGACGTCTCCTCTGACAGCGTTGTCCGCAGGGCCAGCGCTTCACGCGGTGCCTTCCCAGTCCCCCTGGGGCTCCACTGAGCCGTTAGTCACCTTCTTGACCTTCTTCATATTCTCCATCACTCCTGATGTCGTGACCCTGCAAAGGGACACAGCCTGCGTGAGCACGGAGATCCCGCTGGGTCAGCTCCCAGGGCCGGCGCGGGCCTGGACCCCAGGGCTCCTGTGAGCCCCGCAGCCTCCCGAGAGCACGTCTCCACTGCGGGACGAGGCGCACTCTTCCGCAGCCCCGCGGCCTCTCCCGCTGTCCCAGGAATCTCACGGGGGCCACCGCAGCCCTGCAATCCGGCCTCCTCAGTGCTGGTCAGAATGAAGAGTGCGCGCTCCCCACCCCTGTGGCCGCGGGTGACGCCTTCCGCTCCACCTGACGTCAACGTCAGAGAGCCGCCTGCTGGAAGGCTCACGGCCAACGTGAAACCCTCTCAGCGAGACAGCCGGCAAAACGGAATTCTAAAACATGGGAGACCAACATGCCTTCAAAATTATTACATAGATTTAATCCAGGCCTAGTCAAATTACCAACAGCAAATTTTACAGAACCAGAAAACATTCCTGAAATTCATATGGAACTACAAAAGGCCTAGAAGAGCAAAACCAATTCTGGGAAACAAAGGCAAAGGCAAGGCAGGGACATGGCGCCCCAACTTCAAGTTACCTACAAAGCTACCAGTGTAAGGGCAGCGCAGTACAGGCAAGGGAGACGGAGACAGGGAGACAGAGACAGAGAGACAGAGACAGGCAGAGACAGAGACAGGCAGAGACAGAGGCAGGGAGAGACAGAGACAGGCAGAGACAGAGACAGAGAGACAGAGACAGGGAGAGACAGAGACAGGCAGAGACAGAGGCAGGGAGAGACAGAGACAGGGAGAGACAGAGGCAGGGAGAGAGAGACAGGGAGAGACAGAGGCAGGGAGAGACAGAGACAGGGAGAGACAGAGACAGGGAGACAGAGACAG
>PVKN010003176.1:0-38477 GCA_004027915.1 Capromys pilorides | reverse complement strand
ATTCTTTGACAGAGGTAGCCTCTCGCTTCCAGCCTCGCAGTCAGGGCTTGTGAGGTCTGATGACTCTCTCCCCTCGGCTTCCTTGGTAGCTCTGGTAGCTCGCTGTCCATTATCCTGGAGGTTTTACCTTTTCACAGAGTCCCTGTGCATCCTGTTAATATCCCAGGGCTGCAGGTGACCCAGGACCTCACTGGGGCTAGGTTTCCCTGACTCTCCTGTCCAGCATGGTGTGGACACTTCCTTGTCCATCATTTGGATTCCTTCGTGGCCTTTGCAGGTGTCCAGAGTGACCTCAACCACCTACAGCTTTCTTCTAAGGCCTGCTCCCAGCCTCTGGGATGAGCTCTACCTATAGTTATTTACAGACTTCTGGCCTTTGTCTTCCCCTCCACCTGCTGCACAGCTGGCCACACCTCCCAGCGCCTCCCAGCGCCTCCTGCCTCCTCCCACCCCCAAGCACTCACAGCCCTTACCCCCTCACTTCTGTTGGAATTCGTGTCCTGGCAGGGTCTGACTAATACGCTATTTCCTTCTGGTCCTTGGGACCCTGTCTGGGAGTCCTCAACCCTGATTAGTACCACTTGAACTTGACTCTGATTGGTATCTGTAAGGGGGGAGGGGGAGCCTCTAAACAGCTGACAGTGCAGTTTTTGTTTTGTTCTTTAATTAACAGGCTGTTTTGAAGAGCAGTTTAGAGTTTTACAGAAAAATTGACTGGAAAGTACAGAGAGTTCCCGCATCCCAGGCCTTCCCTCTTCCCTGACACAGTGTTTCCTGCGACTAACATCTTGCATAGTGTATTTGTTACAAGTCAGGAACTATCATTGATAAATTATTAACTACAGTCTATCCTTTATGTTAGTATTCATTCTTTACTGAGCATATTGTTATGGGTATTGACAAATGCACAATGATGTGTCTGTCATCCTAAAGAACAGTTGGACTGGGCCGAGAAGATAGCTCAGTGTTTTAAGTGCCTGCCTGACAAGTACGAGGACCCAGGTTTGATCCCTGGTACAGCATGCTATGCCTGCCACTGAAACCAGGTGTGGTGGCACACCCCAGTAATCCCAGTGCTGGAGAGGCTGAGGCAGGAGGATCATATGAGTCCGAGCTTTGTAGTGAGACCAAATTAAAAAAAAAAAAAAAGAATAGTTGGGCCACACTAAAAATCATGTTCCGTTTGTTCCTCCCTCCCTTTCAACCTCTGAACCCCTGGTCTTTTTACTATCTCCATAGATTTGAGTTTTTCTGCAATGCTATGTAGACTCATGCAAGTATGTATAATTTCCCGACTAGCATTGTTCACTTAGCAGTGTCCACGCAAGTTCTTCTGGGTCCTGATAGGCCAGTTCCATTTAGTGCTGCAGAATTCTGTTATACGATATCCCACGGTTTATTTAGCCACCCAGTCACCAAGTTTTGACAGTTGTGGGTAGGGATGTTCTAAGACTTTTAGCAGTGCTCTGCTTTTACCAAAGAGCATGATTTCTAGGTCATAACATGAGTTGTGCTTTTATTTTTTACAGATACCAATTTAAAATGTTTGCATGTGTATGATACAGTATTAAATAAGGACCCTGGGGACTCACCCTGGGAATTCGTACTTATACAAGCAGCATCTCAATCCTGTTCACTTCTCCTCCTTCCTGTCTTTCCCAGCCTCAAATGCCCGTCCCATCCCCATAAAGGATCTGCCTGTTCAGGTATTTCTGAAACTGCCGACTGTCCTCCAGTGTGACCGCCCCATCTTGCCTTGGCACAGTCCTTATTGTACACATTTGCTGTGGGCTGTCTTGGGTTTTGCTCATTCTAACTGGTACATGACAGTAACGATTGTGCCTTAACCTGCGACTTCCTGATGCCTTCGGGTGTGGACTGCCTTTTCCCTGCGCTTACCTGGTGTCTGTATGACTTTTCCACAAGGTGTCTATTTAGGTCTTTCATCCAATTTTTAATCGGGTTACTTTTAGCAGTGCAGTTTTCCCCCAGCCCATTGGGTGCAGTATTTCTTTTTCCCCACCCAGTTGGCACGCACTGCTGGGTTAGGTGGTGTGGTGCTGGATGGATTCTCTCCTTCCCGTGACCTTTCTCATCCCAAAGCATTCTCCACGTCCCAGCTGCTCAGTCAACACTGTTTTCCCACTCTGGGGCGCTGGGGACTCCTGTGTGTTCCTCCATTCCCTGACGGCTTCCTTCGACCTGTAGAATGGGGGCTCATTTCTTCATCCTCCTGTGTATGCCTGATCTAGCGCTGTGTATAGGCAGCTGGCTGTCACAGTATCCAAGCTCTTGGACAGAAACCAGAGTCAAGAATGCAGAAAGCAGAAGCTGTATCATGTGATCAGTGCGCCAGGTTCCACTTTCACATCTAACTGGTGGGAGAACAGCCCCCCTCTATGGGGAACTCCAAGATCCTCTGTGAGCGCCTAGAGCTGCAGATAGTACCAAGCCTTGCAAGTTATCATATTGCTTGTTATTCATGCCTGTGATATAGTTTACCTTATAAATTAAGAGCCATAATAGATTAGTTTATATTACACAGAAAAGTTATAACAATATACTATAATAGAAGTGATTTAAAATTTATGAATTATTTCTGGAATTTTCCTTTCGGTGTTTTTGGACCATGGTTGACTGTGAGTAGCTGAAACTTCGGAAGGGGAAACCACAGAAAAGGGGAAAGTGCTATCAAACTGAGAAATTGGTTGGTCTTTTTGTATTGATTTCTAAGTTTTTATTGGCCACCATACAAGTATAAAGCACTTTTTTAAAAAATGTTTCTGACATTTGTTTGTATTACCTATGGGCTGTAAAGATCTTCATCACCTTGGGTGTGAGGCTGGGCATCATATGTCCGATCCCTGCGATGGTAACTAGCAGGGGCGGAAGCCCATGCTGACTGGAAACATTGCTCAATGATATAGGACTTCAGAGGCCAGTGTGTTTCAGATACATCAAAGTGTCCTGCATGGCGTCAGCCCTGGAGCAGCTATGACCCAGTAGACTACAGCACACTGTAGGACTTGATCATTTTGGTCGCTTGCACTCTGCCCAGGTATTTTTTCTCGATGCACCTCTAGAGGGCGCACATGTGAGCCCAGAGCACACACCAGCCTAACAAGGAATGGAGAAAATGTCTTAGAATTTACAAGAATCCAGTCTGTGGTCAACCCGGAGGGCAGGGATTCCTGACCGCTTAGCCCTGAGCTCGGTCTCCACCCTGGAAGCAGGCCTTGGCACAGCCACTTGGAGGCTGGTCAAATCTGGTGCTCATGCATTTCTACGTGAAAGATTTTGGCCCACTCTGTCATTTGTTGGTACTGATGCTTATTGAAGAGATTCAACACATCATCAAATGTAATAAATTTCTGCAAACCCAAGAACAGAAAGAAATTGTCAATAGCCTTGTGACACACTAGTTCGTCCAACCAGAGTAGTGTGGTACTTGTCACTTTTGGTACACGCCACACCTCCCAGGACCAACTAATAAGAAATAGTGAGGTGCTTGGTAGCGTTCAATCAGTGATTTAATTCATGAAGCACATGGGAATGTGAGCTTGTTACCAAACTCTCTCTGTGCATCAGTCTTCAGATTCGGACATATACTTTATTGTTGAGAGCAGATGTAAATTTTATGCAGACAATAGTGCTGTCACTGTAACTGCAAGTGACCCAAGTCCATAGCATTGTTACCACTTTTTACAAGACAGAACCTTGCTGCTCTGCTCTGGGTCAATTCAGGATGAAGGCAGACAGGTTTCCAGGTCTGGTGCTTTCTGTCATTTGGCTCATTTTTAAGAACAGATAATGAGGATGGAAGAGGTTGCTTTCCCTCAATTTATAAAATGAATTGCTTTACACTGATAAACTCCTCAGAGCAGCCCTTGAGGGACTACTTTTCTTGATTCTCTTTACAAATAATGGAACTGATGCTGGGAAAGTTAGAGCTTATGGAAGATTATGGAAGCGCCATGTTCCTCAGCCAGAATTTGAATCCAAATGTTTTGATCTTCTGGCTTCTAACCTCAAGGATGTTCATCCACATCAACTGTGATCAAGTTTTAATAAGATCTGCCTTAAAGACTGAGCCACCTCAGCTAGCGTATTCTCTGGGTCAACATGAGCCTGATAAAGTCAATTAAAGAACCCTGAACTGAGGTAAACATTTCTAAATGCTTCTTAAACACAGGCAGTCAAAAGCAGGCATAAATTAGTTTGAATCTCTAAATTCTAAATCTTGAGTTTGTGAGTCAGTAATGGTGTTTTAAGGTGCATTAATTGTCTGTTTTGAAAGGTAAAATCTATATGAAGTATAAACCTAGCAATTATAAAACTTAGTGTAACACAGTGCAAGGAGGTTACAGGGTGTATCACTGAGAACAAGAGGGCTAGGAAAGCCAAGTTTATGTAGCTACCTTAAATGCTTTTGACTTCATCTTTTTGACAGGAAGGTATTCTTCAAAATCTCACATCAGCACAAGGTTAAAACAAAAAAAAAGCAGTACTACGTCTTACCTTCACTTGAATATTTGGGTGCCTGGTCTGCTGTGTTTTGACTCACAAGTGCATTTTAGGACAGCATCTTGATGGTTTTCACAGTGCTAGGGCTTGAGCCCAGGCTTCTGTGTGCTAAGCGCTGTACCACCATTGAGCTCAAACCCACACCCCTTGTAAAGGTTCATTTTTTTCCTCCAATAACTGACATACACATAGCCTTTAGGACATAAGAAGAACATTTCTACCTCTTCCCGGTTTGTCAAGTTGGCTCTTACCTTACACTAGCCACAGAATCCAGAAGGGTTTACTTTCTCATGAAAATAACACCTTAGTAGCTATGGATTCTGAACTGCATTTGTAATGTGGACATTGTGTTTTCATTCCCCTGTACTTATTAAGCCACCAAATACTTCTTGAACGCCAGCAATATGCCTGCACCAGAAGGAGAAAGAACATAATCCCTGCCCCCAGGAAGCTCACAATCTTAACTCTGGGGCTTAGCTTACCAAAAACATCTTGTTTCTTTGCTGTGAAATCCCCAGACTGCCTTGCGGTCTTCTCCTGTGAGCAGCACCCATCTTGTTCCTTAGCCACATTGTGCAACCTCATGAGTCGTAGTAGAGAAAACAAAAGGAAATCTCAGAATGGCTTGACATTGGTCCCCTCTGGTAAACTACCCAGGGAACGCTGCCTGAGACAGTGCCGACAATGTTTTCTGTGCATAGAAGAAATGTGTCCTTGCCTCTTAGGACCACGGAGCGAGCCTAAAGATAGAACACCGGGGGGAGCAGGGATGACAACCTTTTAACCTTTTCAACAAGCCTGTTTCAGCTCAGCTTGTCCCTGTTTGCTTTGAAAGAGGGGCAAAGAAGAGAGAACTCTAATTATGAACTCCATGTTTCTTTCCACTATACTATTTTCAATCCTATGTAATTTGTACAGCTGAAGTGGCAAATGCTTGCATTTCAGTATGAGGCAGAGGGGCCCTCATCTATTGCTTGCAAAGGACTGTCTTTGATTTAAATAAAAGGAGAATTCCCAAAAGCCTAAGGACTCATGACGTGGACATATCAGGCGAACCATTTTCTCTCCACCAGGCTGCCCTCTTAACCTTCAGTCCCTCGGCCCATGTTCTTTGTATCTTCTTGAGAGTCAGGCGCACAGCTGAACAGTGAGGTGGGGATCGGCAAGGTTAGACTCAGGCCACATTCAGATGTCAGGAAAGACGTCAACTGCGGGCTGGCTGCATTTCCTGCCCTGAGAGTCCATTCCAAAACTGGGCTTTGATCCCTGCTGGTGGAGCAGCCTGATCAGCCTTGCTCCTAGGGATTGAAATAATGCATCAGGCAGTTGGTATGAGGGAAGCTGGGTTTTTGTGTGTTAGATGTTTTTAAAGGAAGCAGCTCAGGAACCGCTTAGACTCTGCATGTTACAGATGTCAGACGCTCACTGGAGGGGACGTGAGTCGGTTAGTTACCTTGGAGGAAGGCTTTGTCTCTGGTAGATGAAGCCTCTTCTGCTGTCATTCCCAGCCCTGAGAGACCCACATGGGCGCACACATGTTTCTGTAATGCTGGATCAATCCATTTCCTGGACCCCGAATGTTGGGAAGAAGAAAGAGAGAGACCGAGTCATCAATACATTACTTCTAGCCAAATGTTTGCCACCATGTGGGGATGAATTCCATGGGGACTGATTTATTTCTTTTCCTTTTCTTCCCATCTTTAAGCGTTCTATAACCATAGCGAGAATCTCCCACAGGTACCAGTGCCAGTCATTGTCTCTACTCGGTGGTTTACAAGTATTTTTAGTGCCAACTTTTTCAAACACGATCTTATCAGAAACTTCAATATATAGAAAACGGATAAGGGAGAATTATGTCAGCATGATGTACGTTAGAGATCGGCACATGGTGCTGACTTAGAAGATTTAAGAACAATGAGGCTTTGTGATGAATGCAGGAATCTGAAATCAGCGTTTGGAGGACAGCTGCGGTCTCTCAACTTCAGTTTCCAGTATGTTTCCTTTTGTTGCTTTTAATGCTGTTATACAGTATTGAGAAAAGCCTGGTTTCCTGAAGGAAAGAATTGCAAATAATAACTGGGTATTTTCTTTTCTAAAAAGTACTTACCTTGCAGTTTTAGGATTTTTTTTTTAATCCATTTAAATCTTATTTGCTTAGAACAAAAGGAAGAATAGAAATTGATTTCAAAGTTGAAATCATTCATGATGTTCAGGAATTCACATTTTTTAATTGGCAAGTCTACAGTTTGGGGAATAGCATCCTCTGGTCTAAATCTTTTCCAATATGTAACATTAATGAGACCCTTATTGATGTCCTCTTTTTAAGAAAGAAAGAAAAGATAATATATCAACCATTAGTAATCAGCTGTTCTTGTTTTGAAAATCTGTAACATATGTATTGTTGTATGGTAACCTATTTCTGTCTTTGTTTCTGATTTTTGTTCTTGCTTTGTTTCTACTCTTCAAAATCAAATAAAATTAATTACTGAAACAAAGAAAGAAAGAAAGAAAGAAAGAAAGAAAAAGAAAGAAAGAAAGAAAGAAAGAAAGCAAGCAAGCAGGCAGGCAGGCAGGCAGGTGTGGTGGCATACACTTGTAATTCCAGTACTTTAGGAGACTAAGGCAAGAAATCTCAAGTTCAGGCCAAACTGGGAAACTTAATGACCTTGGGAGATGCTGTCTCAAAAAGTAGAACTGTGACTATAGATCAGTGTGCGGGTCCTGATCAGTCCGTGTTACCTGCCCCTTCCCCAGCCCCAGGAAAGGAATTCCTAAGTTTGGGGGCCTCTTATCTTTTACTTTCAGAATGAACATACTTTGTTTTGTAGGGTGAGTCCCATCCTGCACTTGGGATTTCTTGGCCGACATTTGGCTGGTGTAGTGGAGCTGCCTGCCCGGCAGAGTCTAGGGCCCGCAGTTCAGTGGAGTCAGACTGTTGTGTGCTGCACACTAAATTCTTATTCACACCCAAATCCACGGGTGAGAAGGCAGGCTGCCTGTGTAGCCTTTGCCAGGGATTGGCTACTCTGTGGCCACAGCCCCACAAGGTGCTCTGGTCTGTGTGCGGTCTCCTGAGAATAGATGTGTAGAGGCCTCAGTTTCTGTGGCAAGGAGGAAAGAAATGAGACAGAGCTGCAGCCTTTCTAAGAGAGCTATCAACCATCTGTCCCTGGCATGAGGGAGCAAGCTGTGCAGTCCTGGCTGTGCTGCCCAGTCGCGGTCTCCATGGTGTCGGGAGTGGACCCTGAGTGAGCTGGTTCGGAAGGACAGGAACTTCTAAAGAACTGTTCTGTGTTCTTTAAACCCTGCAAAACAATAAACGAATCAGTAGCACTTGAGCCCAGGAATTTTGCCCTGAGTTACATCCCCAGCCCATGAATGGATGGATGGATGGATGAATGAGTGGTTACTAAGTCACTGAATTGCCCAGGCTGGCCCTTCACTTCCAGTTCTTCTGTGTTGGCCTCCCAGGGTGCTGGGATTGCAGAAGGGCCCCATATCCTGCTCATTGATTTGAGTATTGAGAGTGCAGAGACTTCCTGTCAAAATGGAATGAAGAAAATGCTTCAAGCAAGCAAGAATGCTTTAGAATTTAGGGCTGTTTCAGACACCATGATTTGGATTCTCAGATATAGAGCTGAAATAGACTTTTGCTTCTGCGCTGTAACCTAGCTCAATGGCTTTCAATATTTACTATGAATGATATTGTCACACAGGATGACATAAACAAAATCCTGTCTATTCTTCTTGGTGAGTGATTTAAGAGATGTTTTTAATTCATTCAACACACATTCTGAAGAAGACTCCTTTAGGTGCCTAGGGTGGAGCACTGAACTCAGTTCTTGGTTAGACAGATAAGCTGGCGTGATGGCAGCTGTGATGGCACTGTGAGGCCAGTACCAAGTAAGTAAGCAAAAAAGAGGAGGGCTGATTGTGTTGACACAGCACCTGGGGAGCAGCAGACTTGGAGTAGAGACTTGATGAAGGAGCACATGTCCTTTGTCAGAGACGCATCCTAGGTAGGAAGAGGCTGGGAAAAAAAGAACGTGGATTTCAGCAAAGGAACACGCTGAAGGAGAAAGCAGGTAGAGTGGTCAGAGAGCTGAGATTAGGTCATATAGAGCCTTCTAAGCCACGGAGAGGGTCAGGATTGTGGATTTCACTCTAAATGTGATAGGACTTGCTGAGGGTCTGAGTGGAAGTATATTAGTATCTTATTTATGTCTTAAAATCCCAAGAATAGTATTGCCCCCACACCCTGCATTGCGTGGAAATTTTAGACCATAACTCCTGCATTAAGTGAGCATGAAGGGCTCTTTAAAGTTACAGTTAATAGTGAGAAATCCAATTTAAAAAGGAAATGCAGATGCTTTGGGGTTTTTAAGTGCATACAAAAGCTCCATGCTTCAGTGCAGATTAAATTGGAAATCCTATATAAAGAAAGCTGCTGAGACGAACTAGCATCTCAGTGGAGCTACAGAAGGGCTGCTGCTGGCCCTCTCTGCTCCCATCCTCTAGTAGAACCTTGGCTCTGGAGGTCCACTCCTGAGTGCTCGCCATCCTGGGCGTGGCGTGTTCTTACCAGAGCAACAGAGTGCGCACCCGCTTCCAGGGATTCATAGTGTGGTCAGAAGGATGTGTGCTCCATGAGGAAACAGGCTTGATGCCATGGAAGAGGTCAGCGACGCTTTTCTTTTCCCTCTTAAGATTTGGCTTATATTCACTGTCACCAACCTTCATTGCCCTTTTCTCTTTCTTTCTTTTCTTTTCTTTCTTTTTTTTTTTTTTTTTTTTTAATGTATTTGGTACAGGGTCTTGCTATGCAACTCGGCCTTGTAGTGATCCTCCTGTTTTCAGCCTCCCCAGCGCTGAGATTATAGTGCCACCATGTCCGGACTCAGTTGTCGACTCAACACACCTACGGGCATGGCCAGTGTGGCGTGTGGTACCTGGGATCGATCCCCTGTCCCTCCGCTTGCCTAAGCAGGTGCTTAGTCCACTGAGCTATCTTGCTGGCCCTCCATTGCCCTTGTAGACACACATTTGTAGCTTTGTTGGGCATCTCTGGCTTGTTAACCTCAAGGGCCCAGTAAGGTTTGTAAAGTATGATCCTGTCCCCTAGACACGTAGTACATTTTTATAGACAGGTGCTTGTTTGTGTATGACTCCATGAGGGATGTATATTACTGAAATGAAACCGTGCTATAGAAAGGATATTTTAGTTTATTATAGGGTTCTTTTACCAGAAGAAATAAAATTTAGACTCCATCTTTTAAAAACCTTTGAAAATAGAAAGAATGTATTTCATGCAAGTAAAGCCAAAAAGGGCACGCAAAAGGCCCACCTGGAGGGTATATTTAGCATGAAGTTTTCTAAGTTTCATTCCTAGGAATTACGATTCAGAAATCTGGGTTGGGCGTACTTGCAAATGCCTCAAGTAATGTGATGTAGGAAATGTGAATTCTATTTATTTTTAATTTAATTTAATTTAATTTTGCAGGAATGAGGATCAAACCCAGAGGCTGTATCGCCAACCACATCCCCAGCCCTTTTTAACTTTTTAAGACAAGCTCTAGCTGCACTGCCCAGATCGGGCTCAGATTTGTGCTCCTCTGGCCTTAGCCTCCTACAGTACACTAGCGCGCACGGCTGAGCTAGGTGAATTTTATGTCTCAAGCAAGACCTGTGGGTAACTACATTTGAGAAAGACTGCTGAATCCCCAAAGGTCCTTGTCAGTGCTTCAGAAAATACCGACACATCCCAGTGCAGAGGGACGCTGAGAGGAGTCCCACATGCCGGGCCCCCAGCTCAACACGCCGTCAACATTGCCTCCTTGACCCTACCTGTGGATCCCGGTGATTTTGAAGCAAATTCCCAGCAGCATACTATCTTTAGGAATTTGCCATTTATATAGAAACCATCAAAATTCTTTTCTTCTATGCAACCACAGTATCATTGCTCTGAAAAAGTAACCATTCTTTAACCCTATCAACTAGCCAATGTTTCTATTTTCCTAATAGGTTTAGGACTTCTTCTATTGTGGGCTTTTTCAGCTGGAACCCACATGAAGATCATTTCCATCTCACTGTCCTGATTTACACTGTTGACGCAGCCTTAATTTCTTTATGCTGGGGCATTTTCTGTTGAGCAGCCAGACCCTTGGTCCAGTAGAATTGCTCACTGTCTGGACTTTGAAGATTGCATCCACGTGCTGAGGCCACACCCCCTGTCTGTGGCTCCTGCCTTGCCTGGGACCCACTAGGACTCCAGAGACATGGCTTTTCTCTGTTTGGCCTTGCGTGACTGAAGAGGTGACATGCGTGATACCTCCTTTTGCAGTGAGATCTATGACCAAACGTGTAAGTTTGTCAGGCATTGTAAGTGGTAATTATTTATTCTCTAGTGATTTAACAAGAACCGTGTGATCCCCACATGTACAGTTTGTTCAATCAGTGCTTCCGGATGTGCACAAAAAGCAGAGGAAATGCTAGGTTCTTTAACTGACTGGCTCACTGATTCATAGTGTTCTCTAGATTCACATGTTTTAAACTCTCCCTTTGGACTCATGGATGGAGATTTATGTCATCTTTCAGCCCTTCCCCATGGTTACCCTTGCTGTGCTGGTGTCCAGAGAGGCTCCTCTCTGGCCACTGAGACGCTCTTCAGCTTGGTCGCCGGGTCCGTTAGCCTGGCCGACTTGCTGGTCTCCTTGCCTTCCGGTCGCACGCTCTGTGCAGACTCTTCTTGGACACTTCCTGTTTCTGCCTTAGAACTGGGCTCCACATTTCCCTAAGGAGACCCGGTTCCTTGTAGTGAGAAGTGGCATTTGGAGACTGCAAGGTGGCCCAGAGGGCTCGTTACACTGGGGTTGTCCTCTTAGCATCTTGGGAGGATATGGTCGTGGCAAGGAGCACGCATTTAAATCTCTAGCTGTAGCTATGTTGTGCATATGTCTGTATGCTAAGATGAAGTGTATCATGAGTTAATGCTAATGCCCAAGTCGGCTCCATTCATTTTACCTTTACTTGAGAGCATTTCCTTTGAGGCCAAAAATAGCACTGCTAAGACAGACGAACACGAATTACTCATTTGTTTTATCCTGTGCTGCACACACAGATTCACAAATCAAGCTGACAGTGACCCCGAAACAGCGTGCTTGCTGCATACGTCTTAGGTTCCTTTAGTCTTGTGTTGTTTTGTCATTTGTGGAGTGAGAGAGATGCAGATATATTACAGTGTTTGGGGGTCACTTAGAATGGCTCTTTTCTGTGTTTGTGCCAATAATGAGCTATGTCATCTCACATTTTCAAAGGTTTTGCCTTGGTTTGCTTTTCCTTCTTTTGGTGCTAGATGGAACCCAGGAGCTCTCCCACGCTGAGCACAAGCTCTACCACTGAGCTACACTGCCAGCCCTGGATCTAAATACTGATCTATTTTATTTGAGACTTTCTGAGGAGGCTTTTGGAAAACTATTTTTGTTCACCAATTGTGAAGCAACTTACATTTTCCTCAAATCAAACCAACAAGACAAGATCAAGTCCCTGTATTCTCTGCTTCATTCCCTCTCCTTTCTTCTCTGTGCATCACCATTTTTATGTATAGCCTTCAGTTTTAAATACAGGTAATTATATTTTAGGTCCTCTGTTATATGTTTTTCTCTACCATGTATTTTTCTGTCAGTTTCCTAATGTGATACCCAGAATGCTCTTCTCTCTTTTCTTCGCCACTATTTATTGGCTGAACACTATTGAAGTTGCTAGCAATGCCTTCCACCCTCCTATCTCTGTCATTTGTTTGAAAGCAGCACCCCAACTCTCACTTCATATCTTCACCATGAAGGTTGCGTCCTTCTGTTTGCCTCTCCCTTCATGGTTTATTCTGATTGCGCTGCTTCTGCGTTCTCAGTATGATCCATTCTATACCACACCAGTTGCTGCCCCCGCGCCTCTCCAATAATAGATCAGGACAGTGTGCTTCCCGCTCACCCCAGTGTTTACCTATGGGCACCACCACTACCACCCATGCTGGCTGCCTGAATTTTCTCCCTGGCAGGTCGCTAAGGAAGAGCGATTGGAAGCAGCCCTCTTCGGTCTTTGTCTGCCCTCACAGGCTGCTGTGCACTTGGAGATCATTGTCACCTTTTCTGAGCATCTCCACATTGGCTTCCTGACAGAAAATCTGGTGGTTAAAAAGTCTAATGACTGCAAAGCTGTGTCCCTCCTTGTTAAGTGACTCAGTCACGTTGCCTGGCCAGCCAAAGGCTTTCACCTCTCTTATTATGACATGGAGCTCAAATGTCCCTTGCAATCAGAGGGGGTTATAGGAAGGTGACTGAGTTGTGGGGGCGCTCTGCTCACCAGCAGATTCATCCCCTGAGAAGTTCAGGGCTGACAGTGCTGGTGGGAGGCGGGGCTGGTCAGAAGAGGTGGGTCTCTGGGCCATGGCCTGGGAGAGCGTACCCTGGTTTCCATTCCCACCTCCCCTCTCCGGTCCCTTCTCATTCTCTGCCTTTGCCTCTGCCTCTCTGCTTCCATGATGTGACTGTCCCTCCTGGAAGCCATCCCCCCAATTTCTGATTTGGAGCCGCCAACCAGAGACTGCATCTCTGAAAACCACGAGCCAAAATGAACCTCTCTTCCCTGAGATTGTGAGCCTTGGGTATTTTATTGCAGTGATGGGATGCTAATACATTTCTTAACGGCTGTGTTTAGGTCACTTTTTTTCAGGCTCACAATGTCAATATATACTGTAGTTTCGAAGAGTTTCCCTGCTTGTATAAAGTGTAAATGATGACAATGAGTATTTGCTGTTTTCTTGCTTTGTTTCTTCTTCAAAGGACTCTTTATTTTAATGCTGTGATTTCCCTTTCCCTTTTTCCCATCTTGTGGGCCCTTTCTCTCTCTGTCTTTCTCTGTCTCTCTCTCTGTCTCTCTCTCTGTCTCTCTCTCTGTCTCTCTCTCTCTCTCTCTCTCTCTCTTCTCTCTCTCTCATTTCTTTTTGAACTATAACACGCTCCTGTCCCTTTCCACATCCTCCTCAGGCGCTGGCACATGTAGTCCTTCTTGTGTTCTTTCTCATTTAGTCTGTATTTCCAGGGTTTTTTTTTTTTCATAGACTTCAAACTATTTTCTAACTTCTTTTGACTCTCTCTACCCAAACACTGCTTCTCTGCAATCACTTCATTACTGAGTGTTCCCATTTTGATTTGTGTTCCTTTTTATGTTCTGTTTTCTTGGTTTCTCTGAGCTCTTTTGAAGTCTTAGAGTTTCCATCTGTTTTGTGGGCATGTCTCTGTGGTAAGACTGCTGGGCTGATTTTGTTTCTCATAATAACTGTACACTGGATTTGACCACAATCCTATTTTGTTACTCATTCTTAAGTGAAGTGAGTTTTCCTGTATGTCTAGGGGCAAGGGAGAGGCCAGGAAAATCTCCAGCTCACGCACTCCAGAACTCCCTCTTCTTTCATGTCCACGGAACAGTGACCTGTGGCCCATCCCTCAGCTCCGACTTCTCTGCTCTGCTTTCCTTCCCTGTGATGGGATCGTGACCACCATTTTCAGTTGGGCTTCTACTCTCAAGCTTCTCCTCAGAGCAGCTTTGTTGGTGAAGGAAGCTCGGTTTTACTGGTTTGGATAATTATTGGCCCCACATCCCTTGCTATGTATCTTGAATGCTAAGTTGGCTTGACTGTGTCCCCCAAAATTCTCAAATTCCCAATGCTGCTGAGACCATTAGGAAGTGGTTAGACCATGCCAGCTCTCTGTCCTGAATAGCTTCGTGTGTTGTTGTAGGAGTATTTGATACTATGGTGCGACTTCCTGATGAAAGAATAAATTTGTCCCTTTCCACTATATGTCCCTGTTCCCCCCTTCCCCACCATAATGGTATATGGTCTCTTGACCTTGGACCTCCTGGACTATAAGGACTGTGAGAAGTGAATTTCTGTACTTGATAAATTATTCAGACTCAAGTATTCTGTTTTAGCAGCCCAATGTGGACTGAGACACCACGTGGGCACCATTCTGTGGTCCGTGGCCCTCACCTGATGAGATAGGTTCTGTGAGACTGCTTTCTGTCTCTCTGCTGCTTTGTGTTCAATATAGCTCATCTTGCTCACCACCCAGCGGAGCCTCTTAGGAGACCTGAGGGCCCCTCGGCCCGAGGGCTTCCATTGCCCACTGCTCTTTCTCCTCTGTCCTCCTTTGCCCATGTTGTCTCCACTGGGCTGGGCAGCTGTGGATGAGCCACACCCATTCCTGTCCCAAGGTTCATGGACAAGCAGTCATCTGATTTTGCTTTGGTCTTTCCCATGGGGTTATGGTTGTGCAGTCCTAGTTTCTGTTTTTGTTGTTGCCACTATCATTGTTGTTATTGCTGAGGAGAAGGGATAGTAGCTGTGGGAGATGGACACTGTGTGGCCTTTGACATGAGCACCATTGTTATCCCTGAACTACCATTTTAATATTTTAAGATGCCTGGGAATATGTTTTTACTAAATGTCAACCTTCTGAATCCAAGCTAAAATACTTCCAAATGTGAAAAGTTTGGTTTTAATCATATATATTTTTAGTAAATATTTCATTAGGAAAATGAAACAGGAACAGTACAAAGTAGCTCGGAAAACAAAACAATTACAACCACCAGTCATGACGTAATCATATGAACGCTAGCAGAAGCTGGGCACGGTGGTGCATATCTGCTGCCCCACTATTCGGGAGGCTGAGTCAGGAGGACCCCTGGAGCCTACAAGTTCAAAACTAGTCTCCATTGAGACCCAGTCTCAATGCAACAACACAAGCACAACTCCGTTTCTTAGTTGTGTAGATTGATGAGATAAGAAGTGAAATCATTACATGTGCCCTTTCTAAATTAGCAGAAGATGAAACCAACAGCTGCAGAACCATCAAAACCACAATGGAGGTCAAGTTCAGGCTGAGTTAAAGCTTTGGCCTCCTGTACATGGTCACCCAGACCTGTGTCACTCCCTGTACCTTCTGATGTCCCGGACAAGTCGGTGCCCCTGCCCCTCACAGTCTTACCGCCCTCAACCCTAAGGCATCTCCAGCTCTGGTCCCTGACCCCTCTATAACTTTTAAACTGTAGTTGTCAAATTATTCTGGCCAACCATGTCTTTCTTCTTTTGCTTTTGGCAACTAGATGGCAGGCCAACAAAAGTCTTTACATTTTTCTGTTTGTACTTTTCAAATTCTTCCAGGTCCTTGAGACCACAGAAGATAGGATCAGCAGCCACGCTTCTGCAGGCTGTTCTTCACCTTTAGCACCTTTTAGCAAAGGATCTCACTTCCTGTGGAGTTTAAATTTAGATCCAGTGAGCATCTGAGAAATTCAGCCACAAGAGGGGAAGTTTGGAATTTCCTCCTTTGAGAGTTTTGCTTTCTAAAGTCTGTTAATGATTCTGTTAGACTTGATTCCCAGCGAATACCTGAGATCCCAGGACAAGAGCCTGAGTTGCCTCTTCCTCTTCCAGAGTTTTTCTAGGGTTACCCAAATGCCCTCTTGGAGCCAGGCTGAGGGGGCTCACATAAGGAGCCACCGCCACTTTTGTTCCTTCTGCCATTTTAAAAGTGTCTTGAAAGCCCACCTATCTGAGCAGAGCTGCCATTAAAGTTCCAGTCTATTTCGTAAGTATTTTTCCATGGTCTTTCTTGGAAATTTTTAAAGTATAAATCAGATAAAATACCTAAGAAGTAAGTGGAGTAGTTGTCTGATTTTATATGGCCTGTAACACAGGAACTCTTCCTGCCTTCCAGTAGAATTGGATAGCTGTGGGGTTTCTTGTTTCTAACTCAAATTGTTTACAAGAGAGGTGCATTAAAGTTCACCTTTACCTTCTTCATTTTAAAAAATACTTTGGCAATGGGGATCGAACCCCAGGCCTTCATGCTGAGCTATAGCTCAAGGCAGCCCTTCTTCCCTTGAGCTTTTGAAACAGCTGTGCTGTCCAGGCTGGGTTGAGATCCTCCTGCCTCGACTTAGCAGAATGCTGGGATTACAAATGTGTGCCCCTGTGTCCCACTAATGTCATCTTCTTTACAACCTTGGAGCCCAACCTAATGGTTGGCACTGTCATTTTTCAGTATCAGCCATGAATGTGTCACCTATATTACTTTGCACGAGAAAGAAAAATAGAAAATGACTGGGCAAGAAATTTTCCTTTCCCATCTTTATCTCCCTGTAGAATCAGTCATTTGCTTTCTTAGCTTTTAGATGGGGGTGATAGGTTTCTGGTCCTCCAAGGAGACCTGGTCCAAAGGTATTGCTTCTCTGTCTAGCAGGAATCTGTCCCTTTTGGTCCCTCTAGTGGGGTGATACTCCCATCCCTGGCAGCAACCTGTGGATAACACATTTAACAGTGCAGGAAACTTCTCTGACACCATCTACTACCTCACTGCTTTAGTCATGGCAAAAGTCTGCTGTGTGCAAGGTGATTTATGCAGTTAAGCAGAAATTAACAGAAATCACCCCCCACACACACCTGGGCTGAAACAAATGAGGAATATATGGTAGCCACCCCAGGATGCCCTAACCATAATTTGCTTTCTGTTATGTAGATACCTGTAGTCTGTGGTGGCCTTAAAATAGTCACCTTGACTCCTTTAAATAGAGAACAACTTTTGTTCTAGGGTATTATAATAATGTTCTATCCTATAGTTATTACACATAATCTCTTACTACATTTTATACATGAAACTTTTTGAGTATACAAGGAGAAAGTCTCACTCCCCGCTTAGCTGTTAAAAGCATGGTGCCTGGCGTGGTGGGGGAGGTTGGAAGCGGGTAGGAGTGGTACTGAGGGGGGAGCACGGTGGCGAATGCCCGTTGATGGTACCAGAGCAGCCAAGAAAAGGAGAGCTTTAGTCATTGTTTTAAAATGAGAGTACATAACTTTGGAGCCAAGTACACAGTTTGTAGGATTGCTGTCCAGGAAGCAAAGTTGTGTTGTTATTGTCGTTGTCGTTGTCGTTGTTGTTGATTATTATTATTATTATTATTATTATTATTATTATTATTTGGTCTTTTTGAGTAAGGGCTTTTCTGTGTAGTCCAGATAGGCCTCAAATTTATAGCTGTCCTCCTGCCTCAGCCTCACGTATGTCTCCACACCCCGCTGGAAACAAAGTTTTAGAAGCTAAAGGGACATGGAATCTGTTCACGCGAACACATCGCTGCCCAATAGTGGGGGGAAACTTCTATGACGTCCTCTGAGTATAGATGCATAAGTCTCCCTAGTTCACGCCAGGGAGGCTGAAGCGGCACTGACAAGCGAAAGGACCATGAACGCGCATTTCCGTTGCCATCGCCTTCCCTTGATCCTGGGGAGCTGCCTAAGAGGCGAAGTAGCGGGCAACCAGGAAAGGGAAAAACAGAAAGGCGCTCCGAGAACCTTCCACCGGATAATTAAGTCCTACAGGGTCTGTTTTGATGTGTGCACATGTTTCTGTACAAGGAGAAGGATGAACCCACAAATACTACAAATGCCAACTTTGAAGCCTTTTGGAAATGCAGCCCTTGGCATATGGCATCGGATTAATCTGGGGTTCCGCCTGTCTCGGGCTGACGTGGCACGCTGAACTCCGCGACGAGAGTTTGGCATCCATGCTTGCCGTGTGTGTGTTGTCAGCTGCTCATTTTCACAGAAATTCTTGGGGCTCCAGGTTAGCAGAGGAGGAAACGGAGGCACGCAGTTGAACAGTGACTTCCGGGCTCCAGCCGTAGCCCCTCTCAGAGCTTTTGGAACCTGAGTCTGCCGACTGGCTCTGGCTCCGAGTTTCTGTCTCTCTGTTGGCTACTTTCCTTATTTTGTTCTGCTTCATGCTGCCTGGTGTAAGTTGCTTTTTCCTGCTGCCCATCACAGATAGGAAGAGGAATTTGAAACCGAATTTTGTGGATGGGCAGGAGCTGTGCAGCGGAAATCCATCAGGACATGAAGGTGCCTGGAGCCCCAGCAGTACGGCGGCTCAAATGACGATTTATTAGTCTCACCTGCTCTGCACCGGCCCGCCCGGAAGGTGCTTACTGTAGGGGCCACCTCTGTCGGAAGGGGTGGGCCGCTGGGTGCTTCGCCGCCTCTGCAAGCTCCTATGCGCATCCGGTTTGGCTGTTTTCCTTAAAATCAACACGATGAAGTGTAGCGTGGAACCACTATATGCCCCGTAGTCCATGAGAAGTTTGGGGTAGCCGCTGAAATTGTGCTGAAGTTGATGAGGAGGAGCCTTCCCAGGTAGGCCATTCGCGGTGACCCTGGCAAAGCGACAAAATTAAGGCCAGTAGCCAATTCATCACAGAAGATCCTGGCCTTGGCCATCAGAGGAATGCAAAACTTTCTACCCTTCATTCTGTAAAGTGCCTAGAAGAGACTGTCTGCTACTTAAGTGATTAATAATTAAATATTTATGGACTTTTAAAAGATTTCAGGTCTGCGCTTCGTACTTTTTGTACATTCATGTTCAGGTCCTAAATCTGATGCACAAAGGGAAATAATTCGGCACAAGCACCTTTCCTCTTTCTTTACATTGACACTGACCAGAAGTGCGTCCCAGGAAAAGACCTCTGCACAAATTCTTCTCAGCAGGATATTGTCGCTCTGTGAACTGAGAGGTGAGGAATGAACTGGGTAGTGCCTCAGAAAATATCAGGAGAGTTTTATAACATTAGCTTGGAGATAACCAGAATGCATAACATTGTAGAATGTTGGAATGTCAGCCGGGGCATTGGCAGGCTGCCATTTCGATCTCGTTGTAAAATGTGTACTCAGCCGCTAGGTTCAAGCCCTTCATGGTTTATAAGCAAATTTCTTTGCTTTTTCTAGATTGTTTTTTTTAAAAAAAAAAAAAAAAAAAAGACCAAAGGAAAAATAGGTTAAGCAAATTTCGTGGTGCTTGTGTGTGCAGACACACACGGGGGAGGCCTGCGCGTCTTCCAAACTTGGAAAGCATATTTTAACAGCCCGAGTCTATCTCCATGTTGGATCTGCATCAGTCTTTTTTCCTTCTTCCCTTGCATGCTTTGTAATTCCATAGCTTAAAGGTTTTAACTAGTCAGTGTGTTTGGTCTTCAGGCTGTAAACATCATGTGTAGTTAATACACTTTAGAAAAGAAAAGGAAATTGGCATTTAATATAAAGGTTTTATAAAACCAACGAGGCACTATGTAAATGAGCTGTGGATCAGAGATTTGCATATCCTTGTTGGTTTTGGGATGAGATTCTCAGCATTAGCCTGGCGGACTTGCCTTCTTACCTCTTGGGATGAGGCATGTAGTGGTGGTAGAGCCCTGTGGGGTCAGTTTAGCAAGCGTAATGTTGTGATTTTCATGCAGCTTCTCACAGGCACTGAGCAAAAAGTGGCAATAAACAGTGACAGAGGAAATGGATTTTTGAAGTAAATACTTCTAGAGGAGGAGAGAGGAAGGCGAATTCTAATAGAGTCAAAGTAGGTAGAGCAAGACTCAATATTGGTACCACTTGGCATTTCAAAATAAACAAAGCCAGGGGTATAACTCAATGGTGCAGTGCTTGTCTGGCATGTACAAGGTCTCGGGTTCCATTCTGAGAGAGGCAACAGCGTAGTAATTGACGCATGTAACAACTCCACCACTCTTCATCAGCTGGCACTATGGAAACTCCTGCCCGTGTAATATTCCTTTTTATCTTTATTCTCCATACTAAGGATTTAACCCAGAGCCTATACCCTGAATCCATTTTAAGTTTGTAAAACTTTGATACAGGGTCTCTCTGAGTTACTAAATCACCAAGACTGGGCTTGAACTTGTGACCCTCCTGCCTCTACCTGCCAGAGTTGCTGCTCTTCTGTTTTGTAAGCTGCCTATGGCTGCCCCACGGTCTCTCATCAGAAATGCAAGTGAAGGGATCTGCTTGTGAAGATTCTGTTAGAACACGAAACAGTGGCCCAAGGGCCAAGCCGTGTGGTGTTCAATCCGGCATTTTTATTGATGGTCTCTGACAGGCTAGGCAGAAATGTGTGGAAGCAGGAGTGCATCTGGGCTTTGCAGGGCGCCAAGATCACCGAGCTCCGGATCTGAACTCAGCTTTGGCCACGCCCCCACCTGTGTTTCTCAAGGAGGCTGTGAAGATGAGACGGGAGCACACGAAGTACCATACTGAGGCTTGTCGTAGACAGCCAATGTCACTATCTCACGGTGCTTTGAAAATTATAACCAGGTTTCCAATTTGTAAAACTGAGGTCATTTTCTTCCCAAGGAAACGGAAGTGGAGTTCAACCCTGACATGTACTTGGAGAATTTCAGAGGGTCTTTTCCAAGTTGTCATAAGGCACTTCTGAAGTAAATTTGCCCGTTTCTGCCCACACCGATCCTATAACATTCCAGGAATAAAATCTGTACTCAGGTTTAAAAATAAAACGAGTGGAACAAACTGAATTAGAAGTCCTTGGCAGACATACCCCCTGCAAAATGTTCCCTCAATTGGTGAAATTGCAATAAAATGGATGTATATTTTTTCCTTTGCCCTTCCTCCTCCATCCCTTCCACCAGTGTTGGTTCTCAGTTCTAAAAACTGACTGGACTCAGGAGTTACCTCTCCACCCTGGTGAGGCCTGTACTCTTCCTCCTTCAAGAAACCCACATCTGCACCAGCGGACCCTGACTGTGCAGAAAGCAAGGGAGCCGCCGTCTGATGCCATGTGTGTGCAGGGGCACCACACCCACCGGGGAGGTCCTGGAAGCAGCAGAGGGATCGGGCCCCTCTGTGCTCTGGTGTAAAGACTGCCAAGAAAGAAAGACAGGGGGAAAAAAAATCTCAAAAGCTTTCACATTTCTTCTTTCTCCTTTTATTTCTTTTGCAAATATTCAAGCCCTTTTTTAGAGAGGCTTTTGATAATGCTTTATCCCAGCAAATTGCATGAACCTTGGATGTCCTCCTGCTCCCTCAGTCCCATGAGAATGATTCAGGACAGAGAGCAGATAGAGTGCGGTGTGCAGAGCAAGCCGATTCTAGTTAGCATGCACATGTGTGTGCGGACATGCACTGTGCATGCATGCACAGGCACACATGCTGAGCAGCCCGCACCATCCTCACCATAGAAATCCTGTAGCAACCAGACATCCCCCCTCCCTTACACAGACAAGTTGCAGCTTTCCCAAAAATGGAAGGGGAAAATGCTTTCTTTGGCTGAGCCATATGCAAAAAATTATGGAACATCTGTGTAAGTAACAACATACAACAAGGAAAATTATTGGTGGTAAAAGGCAAAGCCCTTGTTTCAAAAACATGTCTGGAGATGGTGTGTACACAGAACCTTGCTTTGTGCTAATTACGCGTAATAGCTGTCAGCTTTGTGTACCCTGGGCTGAGCTGTTAAGAACTAGTGGTCGTGGGTGGTTTGGTTATTTTTTTTTTCTTCCTTTCTTTTCTCATCCCTTATCCTTACACCTTCTTTTTGGTGGTTTTTGAACAAATCACATGGCTTTACTCCAGTAATTTCTGAGCTCCGAAAGGGCATACGCAGAAACGCGGGGAACATGGTACTAGGCACCGTGAAGTGTTCCGGGGAATAAGCCTCCATTCCCCTGTCTCTTTTTCTTGTGTCATGAGGAAGGGTCTCCTAGGTCCCAGTGACTTAACAGCAAGCTCCAGAAGCTTCTGCTTTTGGTCTCAGTGCTCATCACACAAAAATGTTACTGGAGATGACGTTAGTTGCTTGCTTATTGTGAGGTTTGTGATTTTTGCCTATGTGGCACATTGCAGCACATTTGCTTATAGCTGTGCTATGTTATAATTCACCTTCAGCCAAGAATGCCCAGACCTGCATTAGGGCGCACGATGTCCCATACCCTGGAACTGTCCCTACCTGTGAGTCCCCCTTGAAGTCCTGAGGGAGGCAGGAATATTTGCTCACAGTTCTTTGTTGTAGCAAATGAGGTTAAAGCCTGTTGAGATCCAGAGTCCCGTTATTATAAGAGAAAACCTGAGGCAGTACGATCGCCGTGTTTGGCCTAAAAGCACTATGGACAGCCTATGGTCACGTGCTGTCCGATTTCTTTGTATATTTCTCATGTCAATGAGAAATACAGGGTCTCCACAGTAACTGAAAGAAAAAGTTATATGGGAGGGAGCTAGGTAGTAGGCAAGGAGTTTAAATCAAGCCTTCTAGGAAGAGGCCCAGCCACTGCCCAGCTCAGCCTGGGCATTTCCTCGGGGCCTCCTCTGCCCTCACCCCTGAGTCAAGGACAGCAGCAGGCAGCCAGGTGACCTGGCACAACATCTGTTGCTGCAGCAGGGTAACTGAGAGCAGGTGAATTACAAAGCCCAGAGCATTCTCCTGGCTCAGGAGACTGGGGAGTTCAAAAGCATGGAGCCGATCTGCTCAGATCCACGGACAGGTTCCCCAGTGTTTGGCAGGATGGAGCACACGCCAGCGCCGGTCTTCCATTCCCTTTCCTCAAGACCACTTGTGACTCCGAATCCCAGTCAGTTCCCAGGGTCCACCTCCAAGTCACTGACATGACTTTGGGGAGAAATCTCCCACAGGGGACGCCTCCAACCGAGGGCACTCCTAGAACTGTGGGGTGACCTCAACCCAGCAGGGCACAGCCAGCCTGGTACTGTCCTTGGTTGTGTAAAATGCCAGCAGAGGAGGGCAGCGCAGCCCAGGATGGTGGGCAGGTGGGCGGCAGGAGCCCGGGGCTCTGAGTCTCCCCTCTGCCACCCATAGGAGCTGCCATTGGAGAAAACGCCTCAGCCTCTCTACCTCTGCATTCTTCACTTACAAACTTGGCTTCAAAATAATAGAGACGTCACAGTGCTATGGTGAGCGGTTCGTGAACATAGGGATCTTGCAGCAGTGCATGTGCCAAAGAAATACTGGCTACTAGCTCAGTGGGGCAGGGTGCCCTATAATCCCTCTTCTGCCAAGGCAGGGGAATCACAAGTTCAAGCCCAGCCCAAGCAACTTGACACCTTAGTGAAACCCTGTCTCAAAATTTAAAAGAAGATTTTTGGGGTGAGGAGGGGCTCACTGCGATAAAGCATTGGCTTAGCATAAGTGAAGTTTTGGGTTTAATTCTCAGCCCTAGCCCCACCCCCACCCCGAAAAGAAAAAAAAACGAGCTATTAATAATCCTGATACACCAGAGAGGAAGCCATGTCTTCTTGTTCCTGCTTTTATGCCTTGCACTTTTATTTTATGTATCAAAAAGACCTAACTGAGAAGCACTGAAGACTATCTAGGTGCGTTTGTGGCCATGAGAATCTGATCATTTGAGTCAGCTAAGTGATTCAGCATGTTGCAAAGCTGCCCTCCCATGGCCCCATCCCTCCAGTCACTGACAGTCTGCGCGGAGTTTTCTCAGCGTTTCAGAACAACCCCAGAAGCCTGTAGAACCCACTTCAATCGTTTCCCGTGTCTGCTTCCTTTTTCGAGCGCAGGTGCGCATGCAGTGGAGCCCACTTGAAAGGGTACATGTCTGTCCGCAGGTTTGTTTCACAGAAGCTGAATGAAAGAACACGAGATGTACTTCAGTCCCAGCTCTGGAACCAAGAAGCAGGAGACACCCCAGTGCACGTTCACCCTGGGGTGGGGGGCGGTCTGCACAGAGTTTAGAAATGTTTACAGCAAGGCAGGAAAAGGAAAGCATGAAAAATCAGCAATAAAGGCTGCTTTTCTTAGAGCTTTTAAAGAAAAGTGTGCAAGAGACGGACGGACATTACTACAGCAAGCGCGGTGGGAAACACACGATGAGGCGTGACTCCCGCTCCTGCGTCGAAGGAGCTGCAGCCAGGTGGGCTTCCACACGTCCCCACAGCTGGGCCCAGGAGAACAGGCTTTCTGGGGAGAGGGGGGCCGTATGTGAGTTACAGGAGGGCGTATTCTGATCCAGGCCTCTGTAGGCAAGTGATCGCCCTCGCTGCAATGCTAATTTTATCTCTCATTTGATTCTTTTCCAATTTCTTAATTTTTTGGTTCTACCAGAGAAGGTTCAAACCAGAGGGTGTTAGGTGGAGGGAGAGTAAACAAGAAAGGACAGAGGTGCAGCGATACCCCGTTTCTGCGTTGCTCTCCTGGCCGCTGGCGCTGAGCCCCTCAGGGCTGTGCCCGCGTGCATGTGCATGCACGCATCCTTCCCCAGCCCACCCCCCGCCGCCCCCCGCTGCCACGTGCCAGCCAGGTGGCTCCTGCTTACATACATGGCTTGGCGCTTTTACTCCTTGGCTAAGCCCGTTTCGCACATGAACAACACAGCCTCCTCCTAGAGACTTGTCACCCATCTGCTTGCAGAAGAACTGTCTGTTTCCCTCGGAAAACTGGTCCAATCAACATTTTCCTTTGGCCAGGGCAGCTTCCCAGCAGCTCTGCCATAAGGTCTCTAATTGCAGTTTCTGTTCTCATGTGCTTGGCTGGCTTCGCCCTCGTCCCCTCTCAGCGCCTTCCCACAAGCCCCTGCCCTCATTCCCCTCCTCCTCCTCTGCTAAGGAGCCCTGTCAAAGTGACTGACGGCATCAACTCCCATCTCCCCAAATGGCTCCTTACTCAGAAGCTGAAAGCGGAGTTGGGGAGATGGCTCAGTAGAAGAAGCGCTTGCCCGGCAAGTTCAAGGTCTTGAGTTCAATCCCCGGTCCCGGGGGAAAAAGAAAAGCTGAAGCACTATTGCCTCCTGTTCAGAAAGACTGACAGATTTTAACCCCCAATGATCCCCTTGCAGAGGGAAGTTGTGTAATGTAACTTGCGCCTGGTTGTCTCCCCGAGTTTGTCTGTGGCATCGTGGACCAATACGCCGTGGAGTCCTTCCTTGGGGTATGCCCTATCCTGTCTTGTGCCGCACGCTGTGGCACACAGGTTACCATCAGGCTGCCTTCGTAGTCAGACTGCAATGCCATCTTGCTGATGCAGTGCACACTGTTTGGGCTGGAGCTGAGAGTAATCTGTCACAAGAAGTGGCACAGTGACGCTGACATTGTATAACCACGGGTGAGAGTTTCAAGGGACTGGTGGGCACCTCTTGTTGATATCCTGCTGTAGTGAGATGAAGTAGGGCTCCTGTTCTTTAAACGTAAAGTTAGTGGGGCCCCAGGGCTCTTGCAACAGAAGGAATGTGTTAATGTTTGGTTTTAGCTGGTTCCATGAGACCTGGAAAGGAAGCATTTGTGCATTTTAAGGAGAAACAGAGACCTGACATTTGGTAGCATTTTAGAGAGAAAATGGGCAATAGCTAGGAAAATATGCTGCTTTTGGTTGATTGAGCTGCTGTACAAGGGGAACACCATGGAATAAGGCAGGCCTGGGTGCAAGGTGCAGCAGCCACCAACTCAGACCTGGTGCCACGGGAGGTTCCAGAAGGCTCTCTAGAAATGCAGCTTCAACACTGGGGGCCTGCATTGTGGGGCTGCTCAGGGATTCCTAAAGGAAGTCCTAGAGCACCCACATGTTCTTCGCTCCTGAAATAGTTATCCCTTACCTTCTTTGCCCTGATTCCTAATCCAGTAGATGCTCTTCTTCAAAGCTTTGGCCAGTAAGACCTTCCAGAAGCTTCTGGAAGCATTCCTCTGCTCCTCTGAGTGGGAAGGAGCGAGGTGGACAGTTCTGCCTGCCACGCTATCGCACGGCCCCTGCGTTGGGCAGTCGGAGCTGCTCCGTGTGCGTTTGTGCCTGGCAGTGTAGGACACATGAGGCGTAACCTGGGAGTGAGTCCCAAAGAAGCTGGTATCGAATCCCAAGGGCTTGCTGATGCAGCCCCCAGCAAACAGATAAGGGTGAGGGCATGTTCCCAACAGGAATTCCCATAGGAAAACATGCCTTTCCGTGTGATCTGTGTGGCACATCCCACTTCACTGAATCTGTACAGGCAGGCTTTGCTCCACCCACGTGCGCACACACAGTGTCCTCTGGTCTTGCCTTTGAGCCCACAGCCCTGATTCTGCTTATTGGGCATCCACCGATGTTGTAGTAGCTAAATTCAAAGAAACTGAAAGCCCAAAACTGCTGGTATAGCCAGAAGACTCATCCTGTTGATGACCTGGTTACACATGCTGTCAAGAAAAATGACTCAGAGAGACATCAGCATTTCTTCTCGTGGTAAGCAAGAGCCCTTGAACAGACCTGTAGGAGGACACATTGCAGCTGCAGCCACCTGGCTGCGTTAGGAGCACTGCACTCATCTGGAAACTTGTTTAACTTCTTTTTTTTTTTTTTTGTATTTTAGGGAAGGGTCTACAGGGTGTTCAGGGTCTCATTACTAGATCAGACTCGTAGTGATCTGCCTATTTACAGCCTCCCAAGAGCTGGGATTACAGGTACATGCCACCACACCCAGTGTCAATTGCCGTCTCAGTGTGCCCTGGGTTGAGGCCAGCAGAGCAGGCCTGGAGATCGAACCTCTGGCCCCTGCACCTGCTTGCAGGTGCTTTAATCCACTGAGCTATTTGGCCAGCCCTTGTTTATTTAACTCTGTTCACTCCTAAACACCATATTTTTCCTCTCTGCCTGATCTGCCCTCCCAGGTTACCCCGTGTGAGGTTGTGGACCTGGTCGGGCCCATCCCCAGTTGTCAGAGTCCCTTCCTGGTTCTCGTCTCGGCCCAAGAAGTCTAAACTTATATTCCTAACAGACCATTATTGGAATTCCACCAAGTTAACTCCAATCTACCACTCCCAGCACAACCCACGGCGACAACAAAGACACTAAAACATATTTATACAATTAATGGGGAGCCAAGTGGCCCTAGGTCCAATCATAAAAGCGGCTTCTGGAACCAAAAGGGCGACCCAGGGCTGCACTCGGGCTTTATTTATTGGAGAAAGGGGAGAGGCTTGTGAAAGGGAATTTTGGGAAGAAGGTAAGCTCTGAAGGGAATTGTGGGAAGAAGGTGAGCTGTGAGCTGGGCTATGTAGGAGGCCTGCATTCACCTCCACCATATTTCGAGATTTATAGAGAAAGTAATTTGCATTATGCTATTGAGATAGCATCTGATATTTTGGGGGTCTGGCGCTTCAGCTCTGATGTGTAACCTTTCACGCCCCAGGAAGTCATAGCCTCTATCTTGAGGCTCGCTCCCAGCTGACACCATGGAGCATTGGCTCTTCGTCCTGTTATCAGGCAAACACGCGTGCCATCTTCAAAAATTACTATCAGCACCTCAGCTAGACCATTACACACTGCTTAAGGCCAATTGAAAGGATAATGAGAAGTCCTAACCAGCTCTTTACATTTCAATACGAGGGAATAGGGTCAGGCTTAGTCAAAATGGAGACAGTAGCTTTTCTTTTAAGGAGAGCTGCTCAGGCGGTCCTCCACACCCAGTCACCCTCAGTCACCCTCAGTCACCCTCCAGTATGGCACCCATGAGAAGCACTGCAGCCAGCTGGGCGGCAAGGGCTGCAAATTCTGCCATGTAAGAGCACCTCAAACTTCGAGTCACAACCAAAGAGCAGAGACCATGGCTGATCTCGGATCCCACACCAGGATCTTCAAGGCCCAGGTGTCTGGGATGCCAGGAGTTAGAAGTTCTTATCATTAAATTGCTAGGACATCAGGGGGATCTGATTCAGTGCCATTGGCTGTTAGTGGGCTGATGCAGGTGCCTCGCTTATTAAGGAGACTTCAGAAAAGAGGCTGAAGGGAAAAGAGGATGCACTTAGCTACAGAATAAAGAGCTGTAATGGGGAGGAAAGGGTGGGGGAGAGCGGACAAACTGAGGTTGCACAAAATGACAGAAAGCTCAGGGCTGTTGAGATCAGCAATGCGCAAGTCCAGATCAGAGGCAGCGCTCTGATATTTCAGACTGGTTGGCTAACAAAATGAGATTTTCAGAGGGGTGTGTGTATGTGTGTGTGTGTGTTTATAAAGAACTTTGCCTACCAACTTTCTTCCATTAGTTGTCCCTGTTCAAAATGTCCCTTCTCCAAAATTACCCCCACTCAGATGTGTATCTTAGGACAGTAGTATTTTTCAAAGCATGGTTGAAAATTTTCCATTAGCAAATGTTTTACTTTCCTGAATTCTCTCTGACTTGTGAAAATGTGAAAGAACTAAAATTAGACCACATTGGGCCAGGTCAGGGAAACGGATATGATCAAGATTACACAGATGGAGGAGACACTGGTGAACAGCAGAGTCCCGGTTGCTGTGTGTTTGGGGCAGCATTGTCCCCACCCTGTGAGACTGGGGCTTGTTGCTGTAGCTGTCCCAGGAGAGAGGAGCGGGTTGGCTGGGTGGGTTCCAGCCCTGTGGCTGAGCTGCTGGCTGACTGGCAGGACCTCTTCATGTTGCAGCTTTGGGTTGCTTGTGTGACATCACCGCTGGTCTCAAGGATTCCCTGCCAGAGCTGGGGAGACCCCGAGACTTCATGTCTAAGTCTGTCTCCAAGAAAGGATAAACGTGCCAGGTATGAAAACAGAATGCAGCCAACTCTCTCTAGGATGTCTTTCTATATAAGCAGTTTAAGAGGAGGTGGGTGGAACTATTGTGACACCTTGGTAAGTGGAGGAGAGAAAGTGTAGCCCATGCAGGGGCGTCAATGGTCACGAACCACAGCCACATGCCAGCTCTGTGGCACTTCGTCCACCTGTGGGGAGACCACGGAAGCCTCTGCATTGGCAGACATATTTGCACAGTGTGTCACAAGAGTACTTGAGTGTTTGATATTTCTTGATACAGTCCCCCCAGCTGTCTCCAAACCTCCTGTGTGGCCCTTGCAAAACATAGCCATTGGCAGCAAGCCAGGCCTTTCTGCTCCAGCTTGGAACACAAGGGAGTATGGCTTAGCCATTTTTTTAAATGTACAAAGGCAGAATGTTCACTCTCGTAGACTCCAGAAGAAGCATTTGTATTTCAGAGCTGTCTTTGCAACTGGGGCCAGCATATTCAGTGCTGAGATTAGCATATTAGAAAAAGTACCTGTGCCCAGCTTTGAAAAGGGCCTGCAAGGTCAACCCAGGCTACACAACCTTGCTTCCTATGTTGACTTCCAGAGGAAGCCATTCACTTCAGACTTCACTGTGGTTGATTCTTATTTGCCATAGCTGTGCTTGTCCCGACGACTACTAGCTTGGTATGTGGGCAGACACATGTGCATGCTCAGCTACCCCTGCACCTGTGCACATGCAGGCACGTGACCCTGCATCCAGAAGTGTGCATTTGTACACTCATCCCTGTATGTGTGCATTCCCAGACCCTGCCTATATGTGCATGCACATCTCCTAAGTGTTGGGGGTGCACGTATGTGTAAGAGCAGGTCAACCCACACACGTATTTGTGTGTAGCCTCACACATCTATGTGTAATTATGCCCTGTGTCTATGTGTATACATTCCCACCGCACAGTATATTCAACACCCAGCCCTGCAGTTTGCACACTCACCCCCACAACCCCACAGGTGTGTGGTTGTGCTTATTTGCTCTTTTGGTCTGTGTTGCATGCATAGTCATGGCTGCTGCATGTCTGTGTCCCCTCATGATGCACACACACTTGTGTGTGTGCACACATTCAGCCTACACATGTTCTTGTCAGTACACATACCCCTCTGCACGTGTGTATTCCTGGGCTCTAAGCTCCCACAAGCGCTTATTGCACATATGCATGTCTTTCCCACATGTGTGTGAGGAGCTCTACATCTGCTTGGCTTTGCTTGACTCACTCTCAGCCTGGATTAACCTTGGGAAGCAAGAGGCAGCCCAGTGTTTAGCTCTGCAGCTTTTTGCACTCAAAATATTTTTGAAAAAAATACTCATCTACAGGAACAGGAAAGGCTCAAAGTTGGATGTCTGAGCACTTCTACATTGCATTCCAGCTCCTAATCTCAGAGCTGGAGCTATCTGTTATCTAAACATTGCATGGTTGAGTCATTGTTGATCCATAGGGGGAGGGGACAGTTGGAGGTCTTAGTCCAGTAAGTGATTTAGCTTCTATTTCCTGTGTCCTCGCTCAATTAAAATGAGCCACCAGTTGATATGAGAAGTTTCAGTTTGAATCTTCTCACCCGAAGACTCAAGTGAACTTGCTTTTAGTGCTATATTAAAACAGGAAAGCTGGGAACAACTGTGTTTTCAAAAGCTCATGCTACACTGGCAATTTGAGTTGGATGAACCCAATAAATACCTACAAAACTGGCCGTCTGTCCTACCAGTTCCAGCTGGGAACCTCATGGTTTCATGTATGAGTAGAAGAGTGCCAGCCAGCCAGGGAGTGTTCGACGCCATAAGCCAGTGAATGTGCATGTATCATGTGCAAGTGAGGACAGATGGAGCGAAAACCAGCTCTGCAACTGCAGAGAGCTGTACCAAATTAGGGAGACCAAGCACGTGTTCTCAGCTTTTGTTTCTTAGCAGTTTAAATCTTTAAAATATGAGAGAAGTAGGGAGAGAGAGACAGAGAGAGAGAGAAAGAGAGAAACATTTGATTTTTCTATGCCTTGGTTGTAAGGTAATAGCCCTCCAAGTTATTTTTATAGCTTATTCTATCTAGTGCCAACCTAAAATATAAAATCATCTCTTGGCTTCCCAAAAGTACTGTCTGTTTTCTCACTTTCTAATAATTACTTCAGATCTGAGTATAAAGCCTTATCACACTGAACAGAAATGAGAGCCAGCTTCAGGGCACTGTGTGGATTGTTTGGTTCTGACATTTTGTCCATCTGAGGCAGAGGAACCAGATCACTTGTGGACGCATTTCTCTATGGGCTGTATAAACATAACAAGAACACAAGCATAACGTCTAAGAGGATTTTCCTGATGCCTTGTTAGGGTAGTAGCTAAACTATTGTTAAAATAAAAATATGCAGATGTTTGGGTCCTATTCGAAGCTCACATCCTGGCCTACATAAGTGATGCAGCTAGTAATGCTTTTGCATATTTATTTAGAAAGTTGTCATCCTGAGAGTGGCTGTTCATTTGTTTAAAGTTCCTGAGAGGAAGGGAGTGAGGGAGGAAAAAGAGAGGAGGAGAGAAGAGGGAGAGGACAGAATGGAAGAGGAGAGGAGAGAGGGGAGAGAGAGAGGAGAGTGACAGACCACTGTCTCTCTGCCTTCTTACTGTGGGAATAAAAGGCAGTGGGAAACACTCCAGCCCACATTACAGAGAACCTTGGTGACATGGCGATTTCTGTTTCATTCAAGTCACTCGGTGAAGTTTGCATTAATGTGTGACTTTCTAAGGAAAGAGAGCATTTATACTATAGCAGAATATTTGTTTCCTCCAAGAGCACTGAAGGGGTGTGTGTGTGTGTGTGTGTGTGTGTGTACGTGAATGTGCACGCATGCATGTGTGGGTGTTGTATAAAAGATTACTGTCCCTCCAAGTCATCTTTAGTTCTGGGATCTCCCTGCACAAGGATGAAGTGGCCTTATGCCATGGCCAATGGGGCCAGAGAATGAAGACCTGCTTTTTTCAAAGCCTTGTAGATAATAGGAAGAACATTTCCTGGTCTGCTTCTTCACTCACATGCCTTCCCACAGTGCTCTCTGGAGAGTGGGGATGGTTTGGGCTTGAGCCATGGAATCCAAGGAATAATGCCAGGGAGTTTGCTAGAGATGTATGTGACTATTTAGCTCGTGTCTTAGTGTGCAAAATATTATTGCATAGCTTATATCTTGTAAGTATGAGCCGTTAATAACTTATGATTCATCTTCTTTGGAAATAACTCATGGTTTACTTCACTCCCAAGTGGCACTAATTGTTTGGTAGCTAGGTGCCATATTCATGAGCTATAAAACAAGATAGCCCATTAAAACATTGTCATTCACTTTCATTACTCTTCTTTTGTCTTCCATTAAGAGCTATGGCCTTAAATTGTTCTTGATGTCTTTGTCTTGTCTCTGTGACCCAAAGTCTTCCAGAAACCTTAGAAAAGTCCTCTCTGGAACCTAGCTACATATTAGATAGATCCATCTATGTGCTATATGCTCTATTTATACGTTATATGGAAAGACTCCCAGTTGGACTCGTTGACTTTTTTAATGAGAAAATGAATCAATACTGAAACTGTTGTTTTCAAATATCATGCATTTATATGGTATTTGTCTGTCTTCTCTAAGAGGAGCAGTGTTAATTGATCAAATGTCCTATGAAATCCTCATGTGTTCTAATCCTAGGATTCTTATGCTGAATCAGGATAGCTTTCTTGGGTACTCAGTCTTCAGCTATAGATCATTGTTCCCAAACTCTGTCACCCATAATCTGTTGCAGAATAAAGTTAATTTCACTGGATGTCCATCTTTTCTTTAACTGAAGTATCAGTAGTTGTCTGTCTCGAATGTTCTAGCACCACTGCTACCTACCACACTGTCGTAGTCTGCTCCACACATTATTTCAAGGTCATGGGACACCATTCATTTTGATTGATCTGACCCCTGCAGCAAATTCAGAAGACTAAATGCCCTTACACAATCTCCATGTGTCCTGGGCTTTGGGTATTTCTGAATTCTGATTGTCTGATGTTTTACTTCTCTAGGCATTCCTTTGGTGAGAGACACAGAAGCACAAATAGGAATGAAGTGGTTCTGCCTTCTCTGTGACATTGATTAACATTACTTTGTCTTCCCTGAGAGGTGTCTTTATTCTCCTTATGCATTCTGATGATAGCATTTTCCACAAAATCTGCTTCAGTCTGATAGGTAACTGCTCAATACCCAGTTTTCCTCCAGCTTTCGTTCTGCTCCCTATTCATTGACTTCTTTTGAGTAACAAACAAGTCACTCAAGATGAGATGGGGCATTCATTTAACCTTTACATGCTATATACTAGAGGACATGTTTAAGGCTTAAAAAGGAATGCTAAGTGTTTGTTCCACAAGATTTTAACAAAAGGCGATAGCATCAACCTGGGGCATAGGTGTACCTAGTGGCAGGCCACTTTTCTAGCACTTGCAGACCCCTGAGTTCCATCCTCAGCATTGCAACCAGGGGAAAACAAATTAAAGCATTGGTAAGGTACGGCTCCAGGAACTATTCTACTCTATATTTATTTACTCATGAATTCATTTACTTGTTTAACAAATGCTTATTAAAAGCCTTTATTATGCAAGATACAAACAATTTTAATAGTAGATATACATTGACCAATAGGATTTCTGCTTTCCGGAAATGAACAGTCTACTAGAAGAATCCAGATGTGTGGATGCATAGCTGTACTAAGTGAGGAGAATGAGATGGGGACCACATACAAAATGCAGTAAAACGGGGTAGGATCTGGAGCACTTGGCAGGGATGGAAGGATTTCAAGTTTAAGGTATTCAAGCAAGATAAGTTGGAGATCGCTTTAGAAAACATATTTGTATATTTTTTTTTCTGTATTTAGGACAGGGTCTACAGGATCCACAGGGTCTCACTACATAGATCTGACTCAGTGATTTTCCTGTTTTCAGCCTTCAAAGTGCTGGGATTATAGGCATGCACCACCATGCGCAGTCTCAATCACCATCTCAGCAAGCTCTGTGGGCAGGGCTGGCATGGTATGCCTCGAACTCTGGCCACTGTGCTCTGCCTAAACAGGCGCTTTAGTCTGCTGAGCCATCTTACTGGCCCTATTTGTATTTTTTTGAAAGAAAGAGCTCATCTATTAAGAAAACTAAAGCTATAGTTGATGCTTAAGAATATTTACCATATAGCGGACACTATATTAAGTGCTTGTTGTTCATTTTTCAATTAGATCCCCACAACCTTACAAAGTACATATTGTTCTTATAATTTATAGATTGGTCTATTCCGTGCTTCATGGTTATAACAAAAGCTTTGTTAAAGGCCGCGGAGCTGGAGGATACAAAGACAAGTAGGGGAATAATGAAGTGTTAATTATTGACCCAGCGAAATCTAATTTAGACTTTTTAGGAGGAAGCCATTTAAAATAATTTGAATCTAAGTTGTGGGATCCTTGTAAGAAAATTAAGTTGTATTTCTTTAAGAGTTCATATAAATGCTTAAATGAATTTTTGAGTTAATACATGCTATTTTTAGTTAATTGGCCATCTTTTTATTTTATGTAATCTCTTCTCTTTCAAAATTGTCCTATCTACTGGAGAAACCAAGGTTCAAATCAGTTTGTCAAAGAACACAGTTGGTGTCATCACAAGTGAAATGGACACCTGGGAATTGTTAAAGAAATAAGTGAGGGAATGCTTTGGCCCCTGGTACAAAGAACAGCTAGCTCTCAGAATCCTCAGTGGATCCTGGGGGCCAGAACCAGCCTCAGATACCAAAACCTGAGGCTGCTCTGGTCCCGTAAATAAAATGCTGCAGCATCTGCATGTAACCTGCACACACCCTTCTTGGTGCTTAGAGCAGGATCACTCCAGCACGCGTTGGATGGTTTTCATGCTGAGCCCTAAGCGTTACAACCTCAGCCTCTCATATTTGATTAAACGCTGTCAGCACAGCACTTTGTTCATGTGGATTTGGCACAGTACCTGATGCGCAGAAAACACACAGTAGTTTTGGAGAACTTTATGGTCCCCAGTTGGTTGACTCAATGGATGCAGAGCCTATTGATACAGAAGGGCCCTCTACAGATGCTCAGCTAATTATAGCTAATGTTCCTTCTAAAAGATAGCTTTGATTCCATTGTGCTGAATACAAACCCATAGATTCTTGAACTGTACACTTTTAATAATTTTTAAAGAATGAAATCAGGGATGGTGGCCCACATCTGTAATCCCATCCCTCTTGAGAGTCAGAGGCAAGAGGATCATAACATTAAGACTAGCCTGAGCAATTTAACAAATTAGCAAGATCCTGTCTCAAAATTTAAAAGGTGCTGGACATATAGTTCAGTGGGAAAGCCCTGAACTCAATTCCCAGTAGCACCAAAAACAAAACTGGAAAGATAAACTTCATGGGAAACATCCAGTCTGCGGCATATAGAGTAGAAGGAGGGATAAAAGCCATCTTTCTCTTTTGCATGCTTCCAACTGCCTGTATTTTCAGTAAGCCGTTGTCGGCTCAGGGAGATGTTACTGTGCATGTACAGATACACTGAGCACAGAGGCCTGGCGGGGCGGCTCTCGGGGTTCTGCTGGGATCAGCTTGTTGTTGTTCAGCTGTGCATGTACATCTTTAAGCCAGTGCCTGCTTCCTAGGCTGCCAAAGCAGAGAGTACAAGTCTGAACTACGAGAAACAGGTTTGAATAAGTCTAGACATTTGGTTATCGTCTGTCTCGCATTCATTTGTGTCGTGGGCGTCCCACTCTGGGGATTAGTGTTTCATTATGCAGATGCTGTTTTATCTTTAGCTTCCTTATAATAGCTTGAAGTGAATTCTGAGTGGAGAGAGCAGGAAGACCAGGCCTTTGTAGCTGCAGGGATTATCCTGAAAGGGGTTGGATGGTTTTCCTGGGGACACATGAGCGTTGTCATCTCAGTCTCTTAGTGTTCATTTGATCGAACGCTGTGTCATCCTCTCACTTAGCACACAGTGTGCTGAGGACTTAGGCAGGGTTTCCAACCTGAGAGTGGTGGGGAGGAGCAGAAATCCATGCGTACCAAGCACCTGGCCCTTAGGTCATAGCTAGGCATGAGGTCTGCGCCGTGGAAAGGAAGGGTCTGTGGGATACCTCTGAGTATAGAATCAGTGTTCCCTCACTTTTTAATTAGCTCCTGAAGCTATAGAAAGAAATTTGCTCCTTATCTTTCATATTAGGCGTCTCTTCTCCAAACAATCAATGTTTCATTTTCAGAATTCAAAGTGGCACAGTGTTTGATTTCTTCCCCCTTACTTTCTGACTGTGAGAATGTGTTTCATTTTTAGAAACACATTATAGGAAGGTTAAATAGCTCTTGTTTGCCCAAATAACCACCTCTCTTGCATTTTCCCTAACTTGGGTCCTTCCAAAGGAGATTTTGACTTCAGACTGAGTTGAGTGGCTGTTGAAATCAGCCTCATGGCAGGTGTGTGCCTTTTGGTGAAAAAAACCAAGACCACTACCACACATGAAGGAAGGCTTTTACTCCAAATACCAAACTGTCACATGACATGGCTTAAGACCTAGTGATAAATGTGACTGTTTTCAAAGGGCAACATTGCCAATCCAGTCCCAGTATGGGTGCTGCAGTTTAGATGAAGTCCCCCAAAGGTCTGTGAATTAAAGGCCCAGTCCCCAAGATGACACATGGGGAGATATAGGAACTTCTAAGAGGTAAGGCCTGGCGGGAAGTCCTTTCTACCCATGAAGCGGACTGTGGCACCCTGGTTGGTTCTTCCTCTCTGCTTCCTGTTTTGTGGTGTAAGTGGTTGGTTCTGCCCTGCACTCCCACTATAATGTGCTACCCTCTCAGGGGCCCAAAGGAAAGAGGCCTCTTGATCTTGGATTGAACTTTTGGAACTATGAGGTAAAACCAAACAAACCTTCTTGGCTTATAAGTTAACTGCCCCAGGCATTTCATTGTAGTGATGGAAAAGGCCAACTTTGTTGATTCAGTCCCCATATGGGCTTGTCTGCCTTAGCCTTACTTCATTCATGCATTCATTTATTAACTGATACATTGTCTCGCCCAGTGAGTCACATTCATTCACCTGTTTATGAACATTGGTTACACGCAGCATCATCACTAGATAGGCTTCTAGAAGGGGTCAGCTTTTCACATTACAGACATAAACTTACAGTCTCAGTGGCTCAAACTCAGATAAAGGTACATGTGAAAGTGCAAATCTATCACAGAAAGGATGAGTCCAGAGCCTCAAAAGACAAGCTATGTTTGTACCTGAAAACCCACCTTTTGTTTGTAAAAGGCAGTGTGTGTGGTAAGGACATGGATTTCAGAACTTGATGGGCCTAGATTTGGATCATGCATCCATATCGTGCTCACTGTCACCCTGAAGAAGGTATTTTAGGTGGCTTTTTGCACTTCAGTTTGCATTTATAGGTAGTGATTATTTCTGCTTTGTAGAGTGGAATGAAGACTAAGCAGTCAGTATTGGCACCAAGGATCCAGTGATGTGACTTCCCACCCCTTCCTTCCTGGGCAAGGCGATCTGGCCAGCAGGGCGACTTCTTCTGTGAATAGGCAGAAACCTCGTTGCCCTAAGCTAGGGAAGCACAGGTCTTTCCCACTCTTGTCCCAGGGGCAGCACTTCTATGCCAGAAGGATATGGCTTTGTGCCTTTCTGCACCCAGTGGCAGGTGCCTGATGGCCTTCCATTGGTTTCATCCTCCCCAGTGACTCCTACAGCATTCAAGAGAGACAGCCCTGGAGCACAACTGAGAGAAGAACAAACTCTCACCAGGCAAGGCACTCTGGGGACATGTTGTTCCACTGCCAAACTTATGACCTTTAGGGAATCTGGAAATATACTACTCTGTGGGGGGCAAAGAGACAAAGAAATTGAAGACTAAGCTTTGTATGTCAAAGGGCTTTTATTTGAGTGGTATTGAGTTGCCTTTGGATTTTGTTCACCCTTCACATTTCTTAGGATGTGGGTGAGGGAGACCTCCACAGTTTCATGGGTCCCTGGTGAGGTGCCGGAGTTTGTGGCTTACAGGCCTGTTTTCTCCCATTGTCCTTAGGGGGTGGAGAGCCCAACAAGAGAAATTGGTAAAAGACTGAGCCAGATATGAGTAGAACTGTATGCTTATTTGAACTAACTAAGTTAGCTATGTGGTGAGTTTCTTTTATTGTGTTGGTGGTTGGTTTTTTGGGAAAGGAACTATTTTAGGATAAATAGGAGCAGAGGGGGGAATAGCTGAAGTCTGATTGATGGGCCTTGTGGATAGACATAAGAGGTTGCAGTGCAGTTGTCAGTAGCCCTTTGGGAGTTAGGGACTCACAGGACCTTGCCTTAAGCAACGTGTTCATCTTAATACTGCTCACTGCTAACACCTAACTTACTTCAAGCTAACTTTCTTACTTTTGAGCTTTGAGGTGCAAATTATGGGCTGAACCCTTGGGAACCTAGCAAAGGAAGTCTCTTGGCAGATTCTCTGCCATTGGCAGGCTGTCTTCTACAGCCAATTCAGGGAATCCACATTTCTGTC
>PVKN010003175.1:0-38507 GCA_004027915.1 Capromys pilorides | reverse complement strand
TCATGCACGCACGCCCACACTGCCTGAAGCAGCACGCACACCGAGAAGCAGCAAATGCGTGAATGTTACTGTGTGCGTCTATCAGGGAAGGTGGGCCAGGCCTTCTATCAGGGTCTCAGGAGAGGTTTGCATCACCCTGCTCCTCCGCAAGGGCTCAGAGTCACTGCTTGAATCACCTCCACAGCTTCCGAAGCCTCAGCATCTCAGGCTCCTGCAGTATCCCTCTGTGTGGGCGGCTCTCACCGCAGCCTGCCTGGCCTCCTGGGCCCTTTCTGCCCCCACACGCCTTCTTTTCACTGCAGGCCCAGGCATACTGGGGAGCCTGGTCCTGTCACCCTGCATTGTGAGCTCCTCCCACGCTTCCCTCACTGTTAGAACTAGGATCTAAGCGAGGTGTGATGGCAACTCCGGCACTCTGGAAGGAAGACTGAGGCGGGAGGATTGGAAAACTGCGGCAGGACAATCTGAGGTTAGAGCCCAGTGGGGCAATTTAGTGATTTAGCAAGACCTTGTCTCTAAAACAGAAACAGATCAATAGGCTGGGAATGCAACTCAGTGCAAAGACTTTGGGTTCAATCCCTAGTGCTACAAAACAACAACAAGGAAACGAACCTGTTGTCTTGGGGCATCTTTCCTACTGGTACTGTCCTTTTGGAGACAGCTGTTAGTCTGCTCCCATAGGGATCCTGATTTCATCTTTCCTGTCCTGGTTCTTCCTCCTGTGGTGGTGGTGGTGGTAGTGTGTGTGTGTGTGTGTGTGTGTGTGTGTATGTGTGTGTGTGTCAGAGTCCCAAGTATGTCTCACTGCCACCATGTCCATTGTCCCCGGAGGTGACAAGCCTTCCCCCATCTTTTTGCGTCTCAGGATCCAAAATCAGAAGGTGAGAGTTTTAGTCTATGCTGCTAAGACATATTATGGACTGGCAGCTTAAGAACAACCGAAACCTCTTTCTCCAAGTTCTAGAGGCTGGGCAGGTCAGCATTAAGGGGCTGCGGATTTAGGATCTGGGAAGGCAGCTTTCTCAGAGATGGCATCTTGCTGTGTATTCCCCTGGAAAGAGGGTCAAACAAGCCCCCCTGGTCTTTTTTTAAATTATTAGTAAAAGACACCAATCTCATTGCTGAGGCTCTCCTCACTACTTCAAGGCCTCCTCAAAGACCCTGCCTCCTAGTGCTGGCCCTGACCCGGGGTGCATTGAGATAGTGATTGATACTGGGCGTGGTGGTGCATACCTGTAATCCCAGTGCTTGGGTGGCTGAAAACAGGAGGGTCACTGCAAGTCCAATCTATGTAGTGAGACCCTGTAGACTCTATAGTAAATATATTTAAAAAAAAGAACTAAAAAAAAGATCCTGCTTCCCAACAAAGCTCCTTGGAAGTTAGGCTTCAACCTATGCATTTGGGGTCTGACACAAGCATTCAGACCATGGCAGTGAGTTTATCAGACACAAATTGCTCAAGAATCTCATTTATTTTGTGCAGTAATTAAATAGAAGCTGTTTGGAAATATGATTATAGATTGGCCCTTCAAAGCAAATTAAATCTTTGAAGAGTAATGGCCTAATTAGCTTCACAATTCTGCCATTAAAAAAGAAATCCAAATGCCCTGTTGTCCTGAATCAGGAAATACTGGTGCCCAGATGTAAAAGGCTTGAAGAGGATATTAATGTCAAGCACTGTGGATTCCGAGCCAGTGAGTGGCAGCAAGTGTAGGCACATTTGTCAAGATTTACCTGGCCAGCAAGCCTTCAGTTCCTTATGTATTTATTACTTGTTCACAGGGCCGTCTTTGTAGTAGATATTTATCAGTAATCCTTCTGGGACTTCTTAGCTGAAGATTCTAGTCATATCCTCTTATCTCTCCAACCTGAGCACTCGGCCCTTTTCCATTTTTTGTCTTTCTCAGAGCTAACCCCACAATAGCAAACAGTCTTGCTTACCCCAAGTCCTCTGCACTTTTGTAGTTCTCCTGCTGATCTGAGAGAAAAGATTGGAAAATTCTAGAATGTTCTGGAATCCTCTGGGAATCAGGCCTTGGCCTTGGCCCTTAGGATTCTTTCAGGGATCACCTAGCAGAGTTGGTTCTTTGTTCGCTCAGATCCATGCAGATTGGGCTGTTCAGCTCCATTCACTGGCCCATAAATGGACACATTGTCCAAACCTGGCCCATCAGGACACTGGAATCCGCTGGGCAGCTGCTTCCAATATCAAGGCACTGCCCAGATGTTAGCCAGGGGGTTGCTGCTAATTGCCATCTGTTCCCTGGGTTTTCTCTCCCTTCTGGCCTCTGTTGCTTCACCTGAAGTACAGATGCTGGACTTGAGCAAGTGTGTAACAAGACGTGTGCCAGGATCCCTACCCCCAGTGGCTTCTGCACCACCCACCTGTGCCTCATATAAGCAAAGGACCAGGACCATGCAACCGTGTAAAAGTTCCCTGGGTGACCCTGATCTACTTCAACTCCCAGGGTGATTCCTGAGAAGTCCCCAACCAGGGAATCCTCTGGTTCTCCCAACAGCCCCACGTTCCTCCCCCAGACATAGCTGGAGCTGAGAAGACCTGATTTATTTATGTTTGTTCCAGGCAGGCGAGCCTTGCAGAGTCCTGGGGAAGACAGGTCAGGAGGCCTGGCTGCAAATGAAAACCAAACACATTCTAAATTATGAAATTCACAAAAAACTCTCAGAAACCAGGCTCTTTCATTCAGATCCTGAGGACCGGATGCCGTATCCTTGGCAACGTGGTTGCAGAAAAACAAGTCTTTTCCCTACTGGCCTGCTTCATATTAAGATGAGGAGACTCCCATCCTAAAATAGTAGATGGGGCTTCTCTTGCTGCTGTTCCCTCCCTTGTCATCTCGTGATCAACTTTATTCTTGTCTATTGATCAGTGGAGCCCAGAGGGAGGAAGGAAAACTTTATAGATTCAAGAAACTCGCTGGACACAGCATAAAAAAATGCAGACTTCAGAGTCATGTTGATGTAATTTCCAGAAGCATTGCAAACCCATTCCCATCCTCCATTTCCTTAATCTTTTTGATAAATGAGCCCTGTAATTACACATCCTTTCCACAGGTCCAGCAACAAAAACTCTAAGCCTGGAAGATAAAACAGTTGCTTTGCCATCACATGATGCAAAGGCAGCAAAGTCCATGTTCAGGAGAAATTTAGCTTTGCATCGCATTTATTCAGTATTGATTTTCATCAGTGTGATTTCAGCAATTACCCCTGAGCTAATTCTTGGCAGAAAAGGTGAAGTTGAAAGTTGCACAATATACAGAACAAGGTCTTGGAGCTTTGAAATGTTCATGTGTCTATGGCAACTGTACCCATTTTTTCTTTTTGTAGTACAAGGACTGAGCCTAGGCCCTTTGCACTGAGCCACATCTTCAACCCTTTTTTAATTTTTAATTTTGCTACAGGGTTTCACTAAGTCATTAATTTGCCTAGGCTAGACTCATGATCTTCCTGCCTCAGCTTCCTAGAGTGCTGGGAATATATCTTTAATTTTGCTTATTTTCTCCTGTCCTGTGGTATAGGCTGACCACAGGGAATGGTTAAGGGAAACTGAAGACCTGCTGCTTTATAGGTATCTGAGTGGGTGGAAGAGTCCCCATCTGTCACATGAGGAAGCTGTGGCTTATGGGGCAATGTGGTTTGCTCTGGATAACATGAGCATGGACCCTGTCTAAGTCCATGGCTGCTTCTGGAGCAGGGGTAATGTCACAATGAATGAGGCTGGTGTTGAAAGGACCAAGGCAGAGGGAACTCCAGGCATAATAAACTGAGGCACGTGAAAGAGCTGTAGAAAAGAGCTTGCTGTAGTCCTGGGGAGAGAGGGGGTCGACAGAGGCAGGCAGGGCAGGACTGGGGGCCTGACCTCTGCTCCTCTCAAAGCAGGAGAACCATGTCACGTGCTAGGTTCCCTGGCAGTGCTAGGAGGAGTCCCTGAGGTGAACCAGTTTTGCTCTCCAACCAGGACTTCTGCTTTTTTGGTGGCATCTTCAGACCAAGAGAAGAGAAGTGGGTGATGTGTGTCTGCCTGGCATCTTGGCATGCAGCCTTGAAATACCATTTCTTGAAGGGCAATGCAAAACTTAGAGACCTTGGAAAAGATAAGTATTGGCTGTGAAATATGGTCAGACAATTGCAATAAATACAGGTTTAATTAAACAACTTCAAATGTCTTATCTATTAGTCAACTGCTGCATGCAATGCTTTTGATTGCAAAAGGTATACAGTGAGGCACACAAGGGTGCTAAGGGTGCTGCTGGTGGCCTTTGGATTCATGTCTTGAGGCCATTGTCACAAACTGCCACAATCTGTGCAGCTTAAAAGGATCACTCGGAAGCTGGAAGTCAGCAGGGCCATGTGGGTGCAGCTCTTCTAGTTTTAGCGGGCTTAGAACCCTCGGCATTCCTTGCTCACAGAACCATCTCTCCATCCCTTGTCTGCATTGTCATGTGCTCCATTACCCGCTCTGTGTACAGTCCCTCCTCAACTTACAATGGGATTGCATCCTGATAAATTTACCTTAAGTTGAAAATATCCTAAATTGGAAAGGCACTTAATGTACCTCATCTACTGTTGACCATTAGCTGTGTTGTCAACTTGACCAGACTAGGAAACACCTAATAGATGACTGAAGTATACATCTGAGAGTCTCTAGAGGTGATTGACATGTGGGCCAACAAATGGAAAGGAGAGAACCACCCTCATTGTGTGGCAACATCCAATAGACTTGTAGCCCAGATGGATTATAAGGGGAAGAAACCAGTCAGCATTTGGAAAAGCTCCGTTTTGCTCGAGTAGGTGCACCTTCTGCTGGTGCCATCACCTGTAGATGTAAAACTCTTAGTTTCTTCAGCCTTGTGGGCTTACATCAGTAACTCTCCACGCACACTCCAGGCCTTCAGCCTTGTACGGATCTCTCTTGTTCTAAGGCTTCCAGCTTCTTGGACTGAGCAGTTACTGGCTCTCTAGCAGAGAGATGGCCATAGTGGACATTCTTTCTAGTTTTTTATTTTTAGGGAAAGGTCTACAAGGCGTTCAAAGTCTCACTCCTAGATCAGACTCATAGTGATCCACCTGTTTACAGCCTCCCAAGAGCGGGGTTTACAGGTACATAGCACCACGCCCAGTCTCAGTTGTCATCTCAGTTGAAGCCCTGGCCCCTGTGCCTGCTTACAGGTGCTTTAACCCACTGAGCTACTTGGCTGGCCCTTGTACTGGATATTCTTGCTTCTGAGCCTGTAAGCATCTAATGTCACAGCTCAGCCTAGCCTACATTAAATGTGCTCAGAGCACTTACATTAAACCACAGTTGGGCAAAATAATTTAACACAAAGACTATTCTATACTAAATGTGGAATATCTCACAGAATTTATTGAATTCTCTATTGAAAGTGAAAAACAAAATGGTTGAATGATTACCTTTTCATACTATTGTAGTGCTGAAAACCCAAAAGTCAAACGATCATAAATCAATGTGATCACTAACTGTGATATGTCAACGTGAGTCAGAACCACCTAGCAGATTCATAAATTCTAGATGTGTCTGTGGATGACTGACATGTAGGCCAGCCAACTGAAGGAGGATGACTCACCCCAGAGGTGGGGAGTACCAACCAATAGGCTTGTAGCCTTGAAGGAATAAAAAGGGAAAGAAGTAGGAAGTCTTCCCTTTTTCAGAGGAGCTCTGGACATCACTATTGCCTCTGGATGTTGGCCTTCTGTTTCTTCAGCTTTTCAAAGCACACCCTTTGGCTTTCTGACACAGACTTGCATCAGTGACATAGTGACCTTTTAGCTCTCTGACCTTCGACCTTTGATTGCTTCTGGATTCTCCATCTTTCTAGTACACAGATGGCGATTTGGGATTCTGGCACCTTTGATTTTTCAGATGGCCACTGAGACTCTTCTGCTTCTGCTTCTGTAAGCCTATCTAATAAAGCCCTTGTATAACTATACACATAATTTATATTGATTCTTTTCTTCAGTGGACCCATCTACATCTCTGTATTATCTCATCTTATTAAAAAGACACTAGTCACTGGGTTGAGGTCTGCCCTCATCTAGGATGAATTTAACTTGGTTATGTCTCCAAAAAGCTTATTTTCCAATAAGATCCCAGTCTGTGATTTTGGGGAAGATATGAATTGTGGGGAGATGCTTATCCAACCCAGTATAACCTCCAAAGTAAGTTTACGGTCCTCCAGAGGACATAAATGATCCTAAGGGGAGGGAATAACATCTGCGGTGAGGATGGCCCAGATCAGGTGTTCAAACTCACCTGGCTGTCCATCACCCTGGCAGCTGGGGTAGGAAAGCTCTGGGTAGGCCAAGAATGAAGAAGGGTGGTGACCTGATGCACAGTTCTTCAGGAGGGGCAGTGGGGACAGAGGAATGGACCATCTTTGAGAGTGATGAAATATTGCTATTACACACTGGTCTAAGTGCAGTAGGTTTAAAGTCACTGCATTCCTCCATCTGCCACAGGTGCACCATTCCTGTCATCCCCTTTGACAGATTAAGGTTTGGAGGTTCCAAAAAATTAATTTGCTCTGGGCCATTAGACGACTAAGTGGGAGAGCTGGGATTTGAACCCAGAATGCTGATAACCTGGCTCCTGAGCTCATAGGCTTCCTTATCAATGATGATCCAGAGATGGTGCATCAGAGACCCCTGCAGTGAGTCCCCAGTGTCCTGCATGGTGGTGCAGCACTGGATGAAAAGAAAGAGTAAAAGACAAAACGGCAATGAACAGGGATAACCAGTTGTTCATGGAGAACAGAAGGCCACAAGGCAGTCAGAACCTTGGCATTTATCAATTAAGGAAAATAGTGAATGGATTAAGGGGTGACTCCAAAGTTGGGGGGGAGATCTTATGCTAATGCAGATCTTTATATTGATGAGGACAGCAGGGAGAGATAGCAGGTTAATAAAGAATTTCTCCTTTTCCCGAGGTGAAACCCTTTTAAAATTATTATTATTAAAATAATAATAATTATTTTTAATTAATATTACTACGAGATTCTCAGGGAACCCGGAAGTCTTCAGCTGATGTGACCCTGCTCTGGAATTTCACATCATTATGGGACCATTGAGGCCTCAACTGTGACCTGCTGCACAGAGAATTATATTTCTACACATCTAAGCCAGCTTCCATGGAAAGATACAGAGCTTTGGACAAGCCCTAATCACTATTTAAATAATTTCCCCTCCACCCCCACAAATTCTATAGAATGTGCCTGTACTGTGGTGGGTTGATGGGCTGGGACAAGGGAAACAAGCTGACTAGGAAGCCGCAGGGGCCCTGGGGCCTGGCTGATGGGGGGGCTCCTGCAGGTGGGGAGGGGCTGGGTAGAGCAGGTGGGAGCTCTGAGTTGAAGGTGAAGGAGCCTGCTCCTGGCTACTCTTTTATCAGTGTGTAGGTCTTTGGGGGATCAGAAATGGGATCTGGAGAGTGCTCGGAGGTTGTAGATGTGGAATCTCAGCAAAAAGCTGGGTGGGGTGGCGCGTGCCTATAATCCCAACGCTCTGGAAGCCTGAGGCAGGAGGATGGAAAATGTGGATCCAGCCTGGACAACTTAGCAACTTAGGGCGTCTCGGTGTCCAGATAAAAAATAAAAAAGGGCTTGTATATAGCTCAATGTGCAGCCACCCTGAGTTCAATCCCCAGTACTGGGGAAGAAGGCTACCAAAGGCTCCCCCTCCCGCCCTGTTTCCTACTTTGGTATTCTCTCTCTCAACTGGCAACTTCATTCCTAGCTTTCTTCTCTGTGTTCCTGAAACCCCCTTGGTGACGCATCCCTCAGCTCCTGGGGACGGCAGCAGCAGTGGATGGCTATTTCGGGATACGCTTCATCTTCACTGTTGCTTCTCCCACCCCTTCTACGTGCAGCAGTTCTTTGGCACAAGGCTTTGAATTGTTGGGTTTGCGCTCGATTCATTTCCCAGAAATGTCAAGCACCGCCAAGGCCACTGTGCGTGGGACTCGAGCGCTGGAGCGCTCGTTCCTGGTCCTTTGTCTTGATCCTCTTCTTTTCATACACAAATGTGTTATTTCATTTGGCAGCGGGCAGAACCGCTGGACCTTGAACTGAGCCAATAGCCTGGGTATCTACCCTCCCTGCAGGGCTGCCTTGGGCTGCAGCAGCCCTTTGCAAATATTGCTTAGCACCGGAGGCATGGAAAGGGGGAGGTGCTGAGCTTCTCTAACCTGGCTGAACTATGGAGCCACCCCATCCACTCTCTGGGCCCAACCCAGACAGATCAGCCCCCAGGTCCTCTGCAAAAATAGTTTGAGTGTTGCCGTTGCTCCTCGGGCTAAAAGGGGACCTTGACCTTACCTTTGTGCCCCTCACCGGGCGCAGCCCTGGAAAACCTCAGAGAAATGCTAGCTTCCCTGTGATTTGATTCTTTTCTTTTTTTTCTCTTTTCTTTTTGACAGTATTGGGGTCAAACTCAGAGCCTTTGCACTGAGCTGTATTACCCAGCCCTTTCTTATTTTTAAATTTTGAGACAGGATCTCATTAAGCCACTAAAGGATCCAGGCTGGGTTCAAACTGGCACTCCTCTTGCCTCAGCCTCTCAGAGTGCTGGGATTACAAGCGTGAGGCCCTGGGAATCGCTTCTTGATTCCTTAAGCCTCTGACCTCTGTTGGCTCTGCACTCGTCCGCTCCCTGGCGTCCTGTTGGAGCACCTCCCTGCTAACAGGAGCATTACGAGGTGGCTCTGGAGGGCTGCAACTTTTACGATCCCATCACCAATGCAGTGTCAGGGCTACTGGCATTTAAAAATGAGATCATCTTTGTCCTTGTGGCATCAATAGTTTTTCTCCTTGGTTTTATCTTTTTTTCTAAGTGGTTTGCGCTTCTGCCAAGCCTAGATAATATAGTGCCAGACCGGTCTCTTGGGACCAGGGACCTGGTGAGCTATATAAGCAGCTGTAATCAGAGGTGGGATGAAAATGACAGATAGGTGACTCCTGGAAGTGGCATTGATACAGTGGGATTTGTGAGAGTGGGGCCCACACCTCAGTAAATGATAATAGCAATTAATAATAATAGTAATAATAATCCCAATCCTATCCTTGCTATATCTGTCATGGTTTGTGTATAGGTGTCCCCCATGGGGTGACTTCTGGAATTTGTGCTTGATTATTGCAAGTGTGGGTTCTGCACCCACCCTGGGGCAGATAATTTGCAAAACCGTGTAAGGAGAGGCTGGCTAGCTGTTGAGGCTGATGCTTCGCCCTTCCCGCTCTTGCTGTTTTCTAGCACCATGAACTGCTGCCTTCTGCCATGTGAAGGTGAAGGAGTCAGCTGAGTATGGACTGAAACCTCTACTAACTGTGAGCTAAATAAACATTTTCTTCCTTCACTTTGGCTGCCAGGTATATGTCCCAGCAACGAGGGAAGAGCAGCTGAGACAATGCCCCAGGCACAGATGTTAATGCCTCACACGTATCAATAATTATGCCTCAGAGAGCAGTCCTGTTGTTGTCTGCAGTATCTTTGCCTAAGCCAGGTTTGTAGGCAGAGGATGCCAGTATACTCTGTCTCTCCCGAGAGATGCTGAGCTTCTTACTCCACTGTGGGCTGGATTTGAATACCTGCGTTTTGCACAACTCCTGGATTATTTTCAGTTTTGAAGACTGAACCCAGGGACTTTGCGCTAAGCTACATCCCCAACCCTTTTTATAAATTAAGTTTACTTGTACATTACAGATATACATAATGATCATTGATCATAGGAAATTTGTACCTGTACATGACATATCTTGATTCTTCTCACCCCATTCTCCTACCCTTCTTTCAAACCTTCTTCCCCTCCTTATTTTACAAATGCTTTGTTTTCACTTTTTCTTTTCTCATCATTTTTTCTTTTCTTTTCTTTCCTTTCCCCTTCCCCTCTCCTTTGTTTCCCTCCCCAGTTGAACATTTACTTCCTATTTCACAATGTCTACTGTGCATTTCGGTTCTTCTTTACATCTTTTGTTTTCTTGCACCCGAGAAACAAAACAGTATTTACACATGTATATCTGATTTATGCCACTTAAGTGTATAGTCTCAAGGTGCATCCATTTAGCTGGAAATGTCTAAAGCCTATACTTTGTTATGGAAGAACAGTACTCCATTGTATAAAAACCTCCATATCTTCTTTACCCGTTTATCAATTGATGGGTATTTGGACTGTTTCCAAAATTTAGCTAGTACAAACTGTGCTGCTGCAAACATGAATGTGCGTGTATCATTGAAGTAGGATGCTTTTCCTTGTTTTGGGAAGATATCAAGAAGGGGAATAGTTGGGTTGAATAGAATCTCTAGTTTTATGTTGTTTTTTTTTAATGAAAGGAAATCCCACATTGATTTCACAGTGGTTGTAGCAGTCTGCACTCCCACCAACAGTGGAGAATAATTATTTTTCCCCCACAACCCCTCTAGCATTTGTTATTGGTTGATTTCTTAATTAATAACCATTTCTTCTGGAGTGAGGTGGAATCTCAGTATTGTTTTAATTTGCACTTCTTGAATGATCGATGATGTTGAACGTTTTTCATACATTTATTTGCCATTTCTATTTCATCTGAGAAGTGTCTGTGTTGTACTTCAGATGGCCATTTTTGGATTGGGTCTTTAAATTGGAGGCGTCTGATTTTTTTGAGTTCTTTATATATTCTAGATACTAATCTTTTGTCTGAGGAACAGCTGGCAATTTTTTCCCTCACATTGTGAGGTGTCTCTTCATTCTGTTGATGGTTTCTCTTGTTGTGAAAAAGCTTTTTAATAAGATGAGATCCAGTTGTTGATTCTTTATGATAGTTCTGGTGCAACTGGGATTTTGTCCATAAAGTCTTTGCCTACACCAATGTTTTCAGTTGAATTTTTTTTTTTTTAGGGGAGTTTTGCTTTTTGTTTTTGGTGCTAAGTACTGAACCGAGGGCTTTCAGCTGGGGGAGGCATTCTGCCATTGAGCCAAATCCCAGCCCCCAGCAATGTTCTATCTTCCAGCAGATTTAGTGTTTGTGTCTTAATATTTAAATCTTTGATCCATTTCAGCTTTAGTTTAGTACATGATGAAAGGTATAGATCTAGTTTTAATCTTTGTCATGTGGAAAGCTAGTTTTTCTAGCACCATTTATTAAAAAAGTTATATTTCTTCCTGTGAATGTTTTTGACACATTTGTCAAAGATGTGATGGCTAAGTTTGTCGAGTTGTTTCTGCATATTCTAATGTGTTTCACTGATTCTTGGGTCCATTTTTCTCTGCCAGTACCATGCTATTTTTAATCATAATAGCTTCACAGTATGATTTCAAGTCAGGGCTTGTGATGTTCCCTGCCTTACCTTTGTTGCCCGGAATTGCCTTTGCTATTCTAGGTCTCTTCTGGTTCCAAATGAACTTTAGGATTGTCCCCACCCCTTTTTCAAGATAGGGTTTGACTGCATCACTAAGTTGCCCAGACTTGGTTCAAACTTGTAGTTTTCGTATCTCAGCTTTCCGGAGTGCTGGGATTATAGGGTTAGCCACATGGATGTACCACTATGCCCAGAGAACTCAAGCTATTTCTTGGGGCAAAAATGCTCACTCTCTGTATCTTCTTGAGTTCATCTGCTGGTAGGGATTAAGTCATTCATTTGAAATTTATTTACCGAACACCTACAATATACCACTCCAGGAAAAATTGCACTCCCAGGGTAAATGTATTAGCTACATTTGCAGCCCTTTTTCATTCTTTATTTTGAGGCGGGGTCTTGCCAAGTTGTACAGGCTAGGCTTGAGTTCACAATCTTCCTCCCTCAGCTTCCCAGTGCATTAGTGCTATAGGTGTGCACCACCATATCAACTGTGAAATTATCCAGCTGTGAAGTTCAATTTAGCAGAAAGGAAATTGCATAATTTGTGGCCTGAGAAGAGAGTTGAGTTGGGGGCATAGTATAGTCCTGTATTGGGGTCATTCATTTATTCATTTATTCATTCATCCATTCATTCACTCACTCATTCAGAGAATTTATTGAGTGCTTATTATGGAGTAGGCTTCCCAATCAAAGAAACTAGAGGAGAGCTTATTTCTTAAATTTTTGAGTATCTATTTTGTTTTAAAAAATTCTCTTATATATGGTAATGGTATCAATTTAATAGATTGATTATTTATTTATTTATCTATTTATTTATTTCAAGACTGAGGATTGAATACAAGGCCTTCACACAGAGGCCTTTTTCACTTTTTATTTTGAGATGTGGTGTTTCTGAGCTGTCCACAATAGGTTTCAATTTACGATCTACCTGGCTTAGCCTTTCAGAGCGCTGAGATTATAGGCGTGTTCTTCCACACCTAGATCATGTATTTTCATAATTATTGTTAAGCAGTCTCTCTCTCCAGTCTTGTGGAGTTAGTTTCTGATCAAAAAGTGAAAATTATATAAAAGGCATAGTCAGTGAGGTAGCAGATCCCTATCTGCCTGTGTGGGTGAATGGTTGCATTAATTTTGAGGTTTATTGCTAATGTTTCTGCTTGCAAAAATTAGCAGAAATGTATGTATGTATATTTATTTTCCTTTCCTACTTATACAAAATACAGACTCCTAGAATGTTGGGATTCCAGGCATTTGCTTCCATGGATTTACTTAGTATTGCTGAGAGTGTGTTTTGGAGTGGATTTCTGGGTATGGGGTTGCTAAGCTTGGGTAGATGCACCTACTTTTGTTAGACAGGATCAAATTTCTCTCATAAAAGGGTTGAAGTATCATATGCATCTGTCAGTGATGTATGAAAATGGCCTGTTTGGGGAGTTAGAGCAGGAATTCTCCTAGGTAGATTGATACAGACCATCATTTTGTAATGTCCTTCAGTTGACAGGCAGGTCGACCAGAGGGAGGGGTGAAAAGCAGCTTGTATTTGTCAGCTTCCTGCCACTGTCACATACCACCCAAGACAGTCAACTTTTAAACAAGAAAGGATGATTCTGGCTCTTTGTTTTAGATGCTTCAGGCCATGGTAACTTGGCACTCTTGACTTGGGTGAGCATCATGCGAGGAACATGTGATGGAAGAGGTTTGTTCACCATGCAGAGACTGCAAAGAACAAGAGGAAGGAAGGAGAAAGAAAAGAAGGAGAAAGACACAGATATTCCTTTGTAGTAGTCATTTTCCGATCACTGGAACAAAACACCTACACCTACAATTTAAGGCAGGAGAGGTTTACTTTAGTTCACAGTTTTAGTGGATTCAGTCTATGGTTGGTTGGGCCAAGGTGAAAACAGCATGGTGGAAGAGCATGGCAGAGGGCAGCCATTCACGTAAGGTAGGATGGAAACAGAGAGAGAAGCCAAGAGCCTGGAACAAGTACATACCTTTCCAGGTCACTCCACCAGGAACTTGCTCCTTCCAACCAGGGTCGGCCTGCAAATGTGAGACTTTTGGGGAACATTTTAGATCTAATGCATAATACCCTTCAGGGGCATGCCCCCAGTGACCTAACTTTCTGCCTCTCGGTCTCGTCTCTTAAATGTTCCACACCTCCCAGTGGTGTGACAGGCTGGTGACTAAGCCTTCAACAGATAGAGGTCCATAGCGCAGGTGGATTTGCGGCACATCTCCAGGATGTGTGTCTTTTCAATGAGATGGAGGGGACTCCAGGAAAGGTGAGAGCCGGCACCCTACTAGTCCCTGCACAAGAGACTCAATCCTGAGAAAATAGCTTCCCTCAAACTACCTACTGCCAGGGGTGGGGCTTGGAGGGTCAGTCCGCTACACCCATCTATCGTGCATGCATCCAGCTACCTATCCCTCCCTTCCTTCTTTCAGTATTTCTGGTCTAAGCCCCATGAGGCCACAATGGTGGGCCCCAGAACTACAGCCAGTTTGCTGCAACCCTGCTGCATAACAAGCTGCCTAGAAATCCCAGCGACTGACAGCCGCACACATTTCTCTTCCTTCTGCATCATTCCACAGGGCAGCTGGGGTATTTCTCGACTCAGCCCAGCTCTGCTGGATCTGGTTCCACAGTATGGTTTGGGTTTGATCACATCGTTTAAAGCTACTCACGAAAGAGGACTTCCAGAACTGCTTCAGAAAGTGGCCAACTCAATGAAATACATGTGTGTAAAGCAAGAGGGTGGAGTATTCTGAAGGGAATTAATGGCAATGTGTTCTTCACTAAATCAATTCTTGTAAACATTACATATTTTGATGGCTCCTTGTAGTTACAATGAAACATGAACTGGGAGTAGTAATCCACTCTACTACAGAATGTCTGATCAGGATGAGGACTTCTGACCCCTCCAGGCCAAAAAGATCCCGCATTCTCCAGTTCCCATCTCTGTTCTGAAAAGCTCCTTGAATGAGTGATGAGGGAAAGGTCAGACGCTGTGCTGTCATCAGCTAGTGACGAGTAACAGCCTAGCTCTGCCTGGCAGAGACGCAGAACCACCTTCACCTGTCTTCCTTGGAAGGGGCCAGAAGTTCTTCCCACATGTTCTGCCTCTGGCATGTTTTATGGACATAACAGGAAGAAAGTTTCATTATGTAGCATTCTGAGATCTGACACACGGGCTTGGATTTAGGGTTTTGGCTTGTATTCTTAGCTCAAAGAGTTTTTGCTTCTAAGCTTTATTGAGTATTTTTTTCCTTTAAATAATGACCCATGTACAACTTCAGAACAAAGCATAATAAAAGTGACAAATACTGGAACACCAAACACCGGTTGTCACTTTGGATTTACTGCCCTCCCCCCCAACTTTTTCTAGTAAGTCGCACTAAATTTATGACTTAGGTCTTAATCCATCACTCTATCTTTTAATGCAATATCTAATCTCACCACTTCTTTTCTTCCTTTAATATAGTTTCTCTGGAGGTGCATTTGCAGGACTGATTTTTATCCATTGTAACGAGTTTAAAATAACACCTTAGCTATAAATCAGAGTCCCTTGTTGGGATGCTTGGGAAGTCAAATACACCAAATTTAGTAGCTTTGGTTCATTCTGGGAAATCTGACAGTAAGAAGTGCTAACAGGTCCCTAAAACTCTGGAATATGGGGAATCATCCCTTCAGAGTGAAATTCGAATGTTTCCTTCCATCGGGGCATTCTTCAACCTCAAGACTTTGAATTCTTCAGACCAGGACACAGGAAATGATATCATACCATGTGGGTTGGTAGAACAGCTAGGATTCAGATAAATCTGGGTGGAAACTGCAACTCAGGTGAACGCTGCATCACCTTTGGCCCGTCACATACCCCTCCTGAGTCCATTTTGTACCTGTAAATTGAAGACGTATTGCCTGCCACCAAGGCTGTGGTGAGAATGAAGGAGGAAGCCTACATGCACATACTTAGCACACAATAAATGCTCAGCACTTACTCTGCACTAAGGTGACTCTCAGAGGTTAAGGCCTCCCTCTTCGTGTGACTCTGGGACTGGTTCCTCTGGGAGAGCAGTGAACACCTGCTCAGTGAGGTCTTCCAAGGTTCTCATCCGCTCATGGCTCCTCCCACACCTGGAGGATGTGCCTTGCTCCACCTCAGAGCCTGATGCTGGACATGACAGGACTCCCAGACCCCCTTTCCCTGTCTCTAGTGCCTATTCTAGTTCTCCTGCTGACCGAGAGGATCTTATCCCCACTCCTGGAACCCTTGGTTTTCATCTCTGATTTTCAGAACTGTCCACTTCCACCCCAGAACATTCCACTTCTACCTTGAAACACTGACCCCAGCTCCCAGGTGGCTCTCATCTTCCAGAAGGGTCCGCTCTAGGTTCTTGATCCCAGCTCCCAACTGTCTCAAGGGGGATCCGGCAAGATGGAGAGAGTCTAGCGCTATCTCAATGCTCATGGCACTGAGGAGGGACAGTATTGGGTGCATAGCGAGGCCTCCTCACACAACAAGCCACTGAGGCCGTCCACCCACAGAGGTCTAATTCCACTTTCGTGCTGCCACCCTCCTTAAGGCTCAGACTACATGCTGGGCTCTATGCTTGAGCCCAGGCCTTGCCTCTCCCCACTTCTGGTCTCTCTGCTATCTGAGTATACAAAGAATGCTGGGCTTCAGGTCTTTGTCCTGCTTTTCCCTGCCAGGTGCCCTCTTAGCAAGGTGTACCCCACCCCCATGCCTGCTCCCATCCTCCTCTGTCTGGGTCTTTCAGGGAGGTAATGGGTCTCCATTTGTTTATTCTCTGCTGATTCTTGTCACTTTCCCAACGTCACTAGTCCTTAGGGATCTACATGGGTCACACTTTCCCTGGAAAGAGGTCCCTACCTATCCTGACCCAGGGCTCTCTTTCAACCACTGTAAGGCAAAGTGCTCAAGTGACCTTGTATCTGACCCCATAGTCTGCAGATCTGGATGTCTGTCCTGGAAGCTGTGTCAGCCCTGCCCCAGGCTGGGACAAACACATTCAAGGAGAAAGAGGCTTCTAGGTGGTCACCCTGCTTCCAGGGCTGGAAAACCAGGCCACCAGGCTGGGAGCTTCTTCCAGAAGTGATGCTGCTGAAATTAAAGGGATAAATGGCTCCCAGAATTGTTACCAGCAAGACATTTGGGGAGCATAAATTTCACCAGGAATTAGTCATTCCAAATTGCTTTTTTTGGTTTTAACTTAGAATAGCACCTAAATTATTCAGCTTGGGAGGGGGAGGGAGGGGGCAGGAGGAGTTGCTGGGCCTGGTGTCAACCTTACAGAGTCATGGGCAAAAAGCAGGGACATCTGTCTGGGGGTGGCCTTGGGATCTTGTGGGCTGCCTGGATTCCTTCTGGATTTGGTGAAGGCCCCCGGGATGTGAGATGCTAAGGCACGACTTTGCATCAGCAACACGCCAGCTTCCTCTCCTGCCACACGTGTGCAGAGAAGAGAAGAGAGAGGGAGGGAGACCGACACTAATACACCTCCCAACCCTATCCTAGAAACCACTGAGACTGCTCCCCCCGCAACTCCAGCTCTGCTGGGTTCCTGCTCTGCTTTTCATGAGAACTGCTTGATGATCCTAGTTCTCTTGCGGCTTTCTCTCTTGACCCTCTCTGGGTAGAATGTTTGTCCCCTGTACTGGAGATTGAACCCAGGACCTTCACAACGAGCAAAATCCTTATTTATTTATTTCTTTATTTATTTATTTTTGCAGTGGGTCTCACTAAGTCACAAAGTTGCCCAGGCTGGGCTCCAACTTACAATCTTCCTGCCTCAGCTCCCAGAATGCTGGGATTATGGATGTGTGTCACCACACTGGTTCCCAGTCCAGTTTTATTTTTATTTTTTAATTAATTAATTATTTTTTTTTTTTTTGGTGGGACCGGGGTTTGAACTCACGACCTTGCACTTGCCAGGCAGGTACTTGCGCCACGGAGTTATCTCCCCAGTCCCAACCAGTCCAGTTTTAAATGTTTACAGTCTTCCAATGTACTATAAAATTTATCTAAATAGCATGTGTGCCTTAGTTAGCTCTTCCCCCACTAGTGTATAAGTTTCACAAAGCCAGGGGTTCTGCTCCTCTGTTTCCCCGTGCATTGCCAGTCCAGCACCATGCTTGGCACACAGTGGATGCTTGCTGAATATATGCCGATGAAAGGAAAATGCTGTGAGGCCTTGGGTTGGCTTTAGGAAAACCTGAGGCTGTTGTTTCTAGCTTGGTGCACAGGCGGCCATAGCCTGTTTTCTTTTTCTTTACTCCTCCTCTCCTGTTATAATCTGGGTTTACAAGCAAAACAATTTAATTTAGGACACACAATTTATAGGATTGTTGTTATAATATTCACCCAAAGAGTTGAATGCAAAAGAGTGTGTGCCGGAGACCTAGTCATATTCTAGAGACCCACTGAGGCCCTGGATCCCACAGCAATGTTCTGCATGAGTCCAGCCGAAGACCTAGAGCCCATGGTAATGGCCTCCATGAGTCCAGCTGGAGACAAAGAGCCCATGACAGTGTCTGGTGCAAGCTTGTATCAAGGATCTGTATAGAGAGCCCTTCCTGGCATTCACTGTGGGTCAGGAATTGATATTTGCAATCCCAAGGCAAGTTACTGAAATGCTAGTGAGTAAATTCCAATCTACCACTTCTAGTGCAACGCATGGCGAGAATAAAGACACTAAGGCATATTTGTAGTCATGGGGAGCCTGAGGTTCCTGAGTTTAGCCATGATCTGAAATGAAGATCATCTATCTATCTGGAATAAAGGCTTCGACCCAAGGCTAAACCCAGGTTTTATTCATTCATGTAGAAAGGAGTGGCTTGAGGATGAGAGACTGTGAGAATGACAGGAAGTAGGTGAGTGCTATGAGCTGGGCGAGGTGAGAGCCTGCATTCACCTCTGCAATGCACAGAGAGAAGGATCTGCAGAAAGAGTAGTCTGCATTACATCGCTGAGACAGCATCGAGCTCAGCCTTGTAATCTTTCAAGCTCTAGGCAGTCATAGTTTCTATCTCAAGGCCTGTTTCTAGTCAACAGTGTGGAGCACTGGCTTTTCATTCCTCCTTGCTCACACAGGGAGCAGCAAGTGGAGGATTCTGGGGAAACATGCCTGCTTCTTCAGAGACGACCACCAGCACCTCAGCTAGAGTGATACGCATTGTTTAATGCCAATTGAAAGGATAAGGAAAGGTTCTAGCCAGCTCTGTACACATCGATTCATGGAAATAGAGTCAAGCTCAGCCAACATAGAGACAATTGCTCCTCTTTCAAGGAGAGTCACCCAGGTGATCCTCCACAGGTGTGCACTGGGACAGCCCACAGGCCAATGATGGAATCTAGAAGGTCTGTGCCAGCAGGCTGAGGGCTCTGCACTGGAGCCGGGAAGTGAGGTTCAAAGTGAGGACCGGAGCTCCACCAAAGCAAGCTGTAGCTGTCCTCAGGGACAGGGCGGGCTCAAGGTCCTCCAGTGATGAGAACAGGTGTGTTCATACCAGGAAAGCCAGTGTGGCAAGCTTCTCCAGGAGAATCAACAGCAGCACCATCTGCTGTCCAGTTCCAGTTGTGCTGCTGACAACAATCCTCAGGTGGGCTTCCACACCCAGCACCACTCGGATTCAGTTCAGCTGGGTGTTATAAGTTAACCATTATAACTTAATAGTTATGATATAATCCACCACACCTCCCTTTCCCCCTTCTTCACACTGAGCTACATCTCCAATCCTGTTTTATTATTATTATTATTATTTTAAATTTTGAGACAAGGTCTCATTAGGTTTCTAAGTTGTCCAGGTGGGCTTTAGATGTGTAAGGAAACCTCCTGCCTCAGCCTCCCAGAGTCCTGAGTACTGGGTTTCCAGTTGTGTACCACCACACTCAGCTCGTGGGCTACCTTCTTAACCTTTGCCCCTGTTTGTCTTTCTGTGTTATGACCAGAGCTCCAATAAGTCCTTCCCCTGGTGCTGAGAAGGAACAAGCACTTGGTCTAGTGTGGTCCTGGAACGCAGCAATCTCTCTAGAAATGTGAGCCATGGTGGTGTCGGCAGAATGATTCATTGTGAGGACAGCTTCGTTACATTGGTAAATTGGCTATTAATTCATGCCACACACTCCTTGCTCACATCTTTGCCTCTTGCCCAAGGGCTTTGAGGGATAACTGGATGGATGTCTGGCTCAGGAGCCATCCATCTCTCCCTCAGGTGTTTGTGTGACAGGCGAAGACATGTCCCTCTCCCCTCTTCAAGTCCAAGTGTTTGATCTGTGAAATTGTGGAATTCAGGGCCACCTGTACAGTCTCCACCAACAAGGACCAAAGGCGAAGTCTCTGCTCTGCCAGCCCTGGGTGTTGTGTTGTGTTGTGTTAATGAGGCCTTGGGCGACAGCTGCCTGGCTGGTCCCAAAGGCCTATCGCTTCCAGGGCTGGTTCCTGTTTTGTTGGCATTTTTATCCACGCATGGAGCATGCAAGTACATGCCACTGACAAGGTCACCAGTTCTGTGGTGCAAGGAGCTTATTAATAGGATCCAACTTGAAACTATTTAAGCTTTCTTCCATTGTTTGCTCAAAATGCCAAAAAATCACAGCAAAGGGCAGAAATTTGGAGAAGAAAAATGAAAGAAGCAAAGGTGACAGTTCAGGGGTGAAATATGACCTGAGTAGCCACCAGTTCTATGGGCAAGGTGGGAAAGCTGATGTATGTCCCCAAGGGCCTGCCAGGTGCTCCACTCTGTCTATTTATCTTTAATCCCCAAAGAACTCAGTGTGTCATAGTGGGTAACACTGTGGTTTACCCTGCCCTGGGTTCAGTTTCCTTTTGGGCTAATGAAACTTCAGTTTTCCTTAGGAGGTCATCCCTCTCCCAATCTCTGCCATATAGTTTTCTTAGGGGAGGATGTCCTGACTCCAGGAGCTGGGGTGAGCATGTGATCAGGATCAGCCAATCAGAGTATACCATTTAGCATGGTCTATGGTAGTTGGATCATGTGAGCCAGGATTAGCCAGTGAGTGCCTCAGCTGCATGATTGGCTCAGAGATGGGCATAAGATTGGATTAATCAGAGCAAGGCCTGGGCTCAGCTCCTTACTGCGGGTGCCTATGAGAATTCTCCTTGCAGAGCACAGGACTGCAGGGAAACAATGCCTTCCTTCTGGATCAGTCCTTAAACAGATGGATAGGATGGATAGGTGTTAGTAGATTAATTTTCGACCCCTGAGTCATGTTTTAAGCAGTCCCTAAGGTTTGCCAGTGGGATTAAAGTACAATTGTACACAACAGTACCTTGCTTGATGTCACTGTGTTGGCTATCTTCTCCCCATTTTCTTTCTCAACTCCCTGATTCCCAAAGAAGTGATTCACACTTAAATATTTGTCTTAGAGTCTGCTCTTTGTGAGTGGAATGATGAACATGAGATACACAAGGAGCCCAACCAACTGAGCCAATCCAGAGGAGAGCATAGCTAAGAGAATGAGTCTTGATGACAGAGTTTGTGCCCCTTGAGCCAGCTGTCCCTGAAGTCCTTGCTCTGGATGTTTCAGTAACTTGAACCCAGAAATTTCCCTCTTGCTTAAGTGTGTTTGAATGTGGGCGAAGGAAAGAGCACCACTCATATTCCTATAGCATGGGTGAGAACACAGACATTAGGTCCAAGCTGATCCTATCTCCAAAGCAATAGCTGCTAGATTTTCTTGTGCTATAGCCATTGGCTTCATGATGCTGGTGATGGTGGTGGGGCTTCTTAGGAAACTACAAGAGATGTGTCACAGATGGGGCCTATATCACCCTAGGTTATTATTATTATTATTATTATCATTACTTTTTCTTTTTGTGGAACTGGGGATTGAACTCAGGCCCTTGAGCTTGTTCTTAGGGACAAGAAATTAAGGTCCTTAATGAATTAAGGTCCAGTTCTCAGTAGGATAGAGATCATTTTAGCTTCCCCAAACATTTATGGAGCTCTTTCCACATGACCAACTAAGAGCACTTAAATACTTCCCAGTCTGAGGTTGAGTTGGGGGCATTAAGAAATGCTATAGAGAGCCGGGCATGGTGGCGCACACCTGTAATCCCAGCACTTGAGAGGCTGAGGCAGGAGAATCAGTGCGAGTTCAAGACCAGCCTGGGAGACAAAAGTGAGCTCAAGGCCAGCCTGAACTACATAGTGAGACCCTGTCTCAAAAAGACCAAAAAAAAAAAAAAAAAAAAAAAAAATGCTATTGAGTCCCAGCAGCTACCATGTCAACTTCTAAAAAGGACTCTGCTGCTGGACTGAGTTCTTTAAAGCTCTTTATTACTGTAACAAATACCTGGGAGAACCAGTTTATAAATAGTGCATTTGGCTCACAGTTTTGGAGGTTTCAGCCAAGCATGGCCTAGTGCTTTTTGCCCATGGTGAAGCAGCACATCACAGTGACACTATGTGACAAAACAGCTACCTCCTGACTGGCGAGAAAGAAGGAGAGGCTGAATTCCTCTTGAAAATCTTGAAAAGCAGGACCACAGTGACCTAAATTCTCACACTAGGTTCTTCCTCTTTCCAGTGGCACTTAGAGTTGGGGACCCAGCCTTTAATATATAGATCCTGGGGGAAAACTTACACAAATCACAGCAGGGCACTTTCTTGAGCAGGGGCCACCTGCCTGACTGGTAGCAGGCAGGCCTGCCCCATTGGCCGCTTGAACCTTCCTTGGAAGCTGGGGTGACTCATTTTGCCGGGGTTAGGGAAGCCAAGCTGAGCATAGCCTGTCTCTAGGGATATGCTTGGTTCTAGTGAGAGAGGGGGGCTGAGGCACATGCACAGGTGACAGTATGAATAAGTGACAGAGGACACTTGGTTTCACATGGCTGAGAAGGAGGCTGCAGTCAAGGGTCCATGAATTAGGGCAGAGCACAGGCTGGGCAGTGGAGAAAGGATGTATGTGTGTGTTGGGGGAAGGGCACAGTGGACAATGGAACAAAGGATTCTGGGATGTAAGGAACCATGAAGGAGCACGGAGCAGTAATAAATGAGACGGGGACAGCCTGGGTGTGGGGCAGTGTCCACATCCTCAAGCAAGGTATCAAGGTCAGTGGGTATGGCCCTCTGCTTATCTCTGGCCTGCTCAGTATGGTGATGCATTGGTAGGACAGATGTCCAGCATGGCCCCTGGTCCATTTAAATTCTGAGAACAGAGACTATCTGAGAACGACCTGGATCCAGCTACACCTGAAGTCAATCCTATCCTTGTTCTAGACTTTCATTTTGGTAAGCCTAAAGATCGCTCCTTCTGTTTCTACATACTAATTTGGCCTATAGAGTTCCTGCTATTTGCTACCAGAAAAGTGCTAATAAGTTTACCTCTTCTTTTTTTTTTTTATCATTTTTTAAAATGTTTTAATTTGTTTGTATCTTTATTAATTATAAAACTTAGCACCAGATCTAACAACTACCATAATTTCAAAGCAGTAATGAGCATAAAGGATATTTCAAAATACATCTCTCAACTAGATGTAATATGAAAACAACTAATTTCTAACCATGAACAACTCATGCGTACTGCTAATTACTACTCTGCTGTGTTGTCTTCAGCCATACATACAACTTCTATGGTTTTTATCTGATTTAGATAAAGACCTTCTGTATCTGTTTTCTGCAGAGTATTTTATCATAAATGGATGCTTTTTCTGCATCTCTTTTTTGTTTTCTTAATTATTTCTAATTAGAAATAACAATATGATAGTTTCTAAACACATTAGTAGTATATTCGCAATAACTGACACATTGCATATTCTTGTCCTCATAGTAGTTATACAGAGCACAGGGTGTAGATGTGATAAATTTTCTAATCGATATTGGTTAAGGAAAGAAAAAAAGAAAACACTTCTTCTCTTAGAACTAAGAGGAATTAGTTGTATACATAGTCCAATGTTCTATAACTGTGGTTGAAGTTTACCTCTTCTATACATCACTTTGATCCTCTGTGAACTGGTAGCAACATCTCTCTGAGAGGATTCCAGTGACCTTATAGTTTGTACCTTGTGCCATGCTGAACAGGGTTCTGGGTGACTGTCCAGGTCCTGACTATATGAGGAATGGCTCAGATGTGGCAATGAGCCAGGCTTAAGCCTGCTGGGGAGGTGGCCAGGGCAAGGAGTCTGGAGACTAGACCAAAGCCAGGTAAGCCCCACCTGTGCCACTATGTGAGCACCGCAGGGACGCCTGCATGTAGCAGCAGCCTGCGCACAGTAGGTGCAAAATGAAGGAGAATCACTGTTCCCACAGACAGATGACTTGTGTTTTGATGCAGGAAACATATCCACTCTCTGCCTTATGCCGTGGGCTTTGTGAAATCCCTGCCCAGACTAGAGCTCCTTCTGCCGTGAGCTCTGGCTGGATTTTTTTGGTTAAATGATAAATGGGAGACTCTGAGATGTGCAGAGAGCCCCAAGCTGGGTCCTCTGCGGGAGCTAGGGATGCCCTGGGGCTGCTGATCCGTTCTCCAGTTGGCAAGTAATTAACTTTCCTAATTAAGGAGTGCAGGCTCCTGGCTCCTACTGGGGATGCACCAGGAGCTGTGTGACATCCACCACCGAGAGGGTCTTGTGCACTGTCGAGGGAGGTGGCAGGAGGAACTAATTAGGAAGCAGGTTGGGAAGCATAGAGGGCTCTGGGAGCAGAGGCCCTAGAGCGCTGCCACCTGCAGGTGGGAGGGATGAGGGCCCTGGGTGCTGGTGGAGGTAGGGGACAGAGCTCACGGCATCTGCCAGCCCCTGAGGGGCCGATGAGCTATTTTGTACCCACTCCATAATTCTGCTCCCAGAAATGCCAGGGTGGCCCTTCTCTGTCCCAGAGCGGAGAAAGGGGCTGAGCTGCCTGTCAGAGACAAGAGATGCCAGTGTCTCGGGCCTGGGGCCCCTTCCCTGCACCAGGAGACCACTTTAAAGTCCCTTGCCAGGGCTTTCTCTGCCCTGTGCTGCCCTCACCATCCCCAGGCCTTGGCGCTCTGTGTGCTGGCTTGCAGGAATTCATCCAGCAGCTACCTGTTGCCCAAGGCACTGCAATGGCAGTGGGAAAAAGCTGGGGTCCTTGTGCTCTCCTGAGGGACCGCATATCTCATCCACAGAGCAGGCAGAGAGAGAGGGAGAGGGTGAGGGTGAGAGAGAGAGAGAGGGAGGGAGAGAGAGAGAGAGAGAGAGAGAGAGAGAGAGAGAGAGAGAGAGATATCACACAGAGTCATTCAGGCAGCGAAGCGTGGGTGGCATCAGGGGCAGCCAAGGAAGGCCATCTGATAAAGGGATTGTCATGGACTGAGCCGTGTCCCCCAAATCTGTCTGTTCAAGTTCTAGACACCAGTCCCTCAGAATGTGGCTGTATCTAGATCTTTAAAGAGACAATGAAGTTAGAGTGTGATCCTTCTTGTGGACTCTAATGCGTTGTCACAGGTGTTCTTACAAGAGGAGATAAGGGCACAGAGGGAGACTCAGAGAGGTGTTCATGTGAGGACGTGAGCAGACACAGGAAAAAAAGAAAAGGGAGGGACCCTCAAGATAGCTCGGTGGACTAGTGCCAGCTTAGGCAAACGCAGGGACCAGGGATCAATCCCTGCTGCCATACGCTGTGCTGGCCCCACCCCCATGGGTGCTGAGCTGGCCACTGAACCGGACATGGTGATGCACACCTGTAATCCCAGCTCTGGGGAGGCTGAGAACAGGAGGATCACTATGAATCTGAACTGTATAGCAAGACCTTGAGATCAATATATGTTTTCTTATGTATCAAATACATTTTAAAAAAAGAAAAAGAAAAGAGGGCCCAGGAGGGGCCATGAGAGAGGCCTTAGGAGAAACCGGCCCTGCCCACTCTTGAGATTGGGTTTCTAGTCCTTTTAATTGTTAGACTATTTCTGATAGGGAAGCTGCCTGATTTGTAATGCTTTGCTCAAACAACAGTAGCCGGAGTGGATGAGTAAACTGGTTGTGTTCAGGGACCAACAGGATGGTCGTGGAGGCTGGGTCCCCATGTGGTGAGAGGAGGGGCAGGAGACAGGGCTTGGTTTTTGTCCTGATGTGACAGGGTGAGGAACCCTGGCACAAAGCAGAGGCAGCCACAGCCACACCCATGGGAAGCCAGGTTCCCTGTGGAGCACGGCCCACCACTTACCGTACCGACTCCTCCTGCTCGAGGTCATTGCGAGGCCTGCAGGAAGCGAGCAGAACTCAGAGGCGCTGGTGGAGGTGGCAAAGGGCCAGTGCTGGGCATGGCTCAAGCCCTAGGGAGAAAGCAGACAGACAGAGGGAGCCTTGGTTGGTAGTGCCTGGAGCTAGGCGTTGCTTTTATCAAATGCATTCGGGCTGAACTGGGTACGTGTCTAACTGCAGCACTCTGGGAGGCAGAGGCAGGATTGTAAGTTTGAGCCCAGTTTGGACAACTTCATGACTCAATGAGACCTTGTTTCAAAATGCAGAATAAACAAAGGTCTGGGGATATAGCTCAGTGTAAGGCCCTGGGCACTGGAAAACGTAAAAACAAAACATAAACAACCAAACCCTCCATTGGTCTCAGGCTGCTTCTATCCTGCCAAAGGCTGTTCTGTAGCCATGTTGGCTTGAGGACCTGATCTGACACCTAGCCCTGGGGCAGGGACACATGGTCCCTGGACCTAAAAGGATTCCATCTGCCACCAGGCCTGCTGAGGAATGTCTTTGCTTCTGATAAACCAATAAGACAAAGTCACCCTGAGAATGAGCTCCTCGGATGCTTTCTACCAGCTGGGCTTCAGGGCTAGGTCCCTGTTTTGTGCTGGGCAGGACTGGGTTCAAAAAAGGCCCAGAGTACCCACAGCACCTTAACTGGATAAGCATCACCCTTAACCTCAGCCACACCCTGACTCCAAGCAGCACCCACTTCTGGAAGAGTGGAACCACTGCTCCGGCCTTAGCGGTACCTGGCTATCCCTTGTCCAGGACCTGGCTGTTCCCTCCCCGCCTGTCCTAGGAGTCTGCCTTGGGCTACTGCCTTACTATGCTGCAGATGTCCTGCAGGGTTGACCAGTGACAACTTTTTCCATCCTTCCTGGTGGGCTTTGATGCTGTGTTGTCCTGTTACCCCAGGGCAGTCTTCATGTCTGGCCACTCTGTGTTTCTCCATTACTTGGTCTTCAGTTTATCAGTCCTATTTCAGTGTTCCCAGTAAGAGTCTGTTATGTGTCTAGGTGTCACCCCAAAGCCTCATGCAGTCATAGGGTGGCTTCTGGAATTCATAATTGATTACTGTGGAAATGGGTGCTGCCTCTCCCCTGGGGCAGGTGATTTGCATTTCAATGTAAGGTAGGAAGAGGTGAGCTGCTGGAGCTGCTGCTAGCTCTCCCAGCTCTCTTGCTTTTACCAGCCACCATGAAAGATTATTTTCTGCCATGTGCTAGTCTGCTTTGGAGCCAGATGAATACGGAGTGAAACCTCCAGTAACTGTGAGCTAAATAAACCTTTCCGTCCCTCATTTTGAGTGTCTGGTATTTGTCCCAGCAATGAGAGAAGAGTAACTAAGACTGAGTCCCAGCAATCCCCTACTTTGGAGGAATTTCACAGGCTTCCGATGTGAGGATTTGGGGGTGGGGTGGGGAGCTGGGTGGCTAGTAGTAGAAGTGTCTGAAGAAGGTGTCCCTGTTAGAGGCCAGTGGGAGATGGCCCTGGAGATGAGTCTGTGCCGTTTGCAAGATGATTGCTTCTCCTTTCCCCTGCCAACGCCACCGGGGCTCCTTGGGGCAAATGCGAATCCACAGTCAGCCTCCAGCAGTTCATCAGAATCACCATGTGTGCTTCCTATCAGTGTATGGCTCTAGTAGCTTCTGCTTCAGGTAAGTGGACCTTGGCTATGACCTGGGACCTTGGCTATGTCTCCCTGAGTGTGCGTGTGTGTATGTATGTGTGTGTGTGTGTGTGTGTGTGTGTGTGTGTGTGTAGAAGTTGCTCTGCAATTTTGGTTCCTTCATATGTCCAAGAAAGGCCATTTATTTTCACTTGCTCTAGCCTTTTCTTCTCATAAGGTTGGGAGGTACAACTTCTAGGCCTTCCACATGTCAGCTGAAGGCTCCAAGTCTGGAGATGTCTTGTTAATTGTCTCCTAGATTTAGCTCTGAGCATTTGATTGTTTTGGTTTTGATGTGATTAGGAATGGTATCTCTTTGTTACTTCCTTTGATGCAGTATTGGGAGCTGAATCCCGGGCCTGTGCAATGAACTGTCCCTTTTTAATATATTTTATCTTGAGACCAAGTCTTGAAAAATCACTGATTTGCCCAGGTAGCGTATTTGTGATCCTCCTGCCTCAGCCTCCCAGTGCTGCAGTTATGGTGGTGTGCTATCACACTCAGCTAGTGTCTTCTTTTTTGGTACTGGGAATTGAATTCAGGATCTCATGCTTTCCAGGCAGGTGCCACTGAGCTATATCCCTAGTCACTGTGCCACTGGGCTGCATCCCTGGCTTACTAGCTTGTACAAATCATTTCATTTTGTTCTGTTTTTTTCTTCTTGGTACTTGTTGCCACCCACCATGCACGTTCACCTCTTCCTTCACTTTCTGTCTTTTCCCCTGAGAAGTAACTGAATGGAGGAACGGTGTCCTGGGATGCGGAGCTCGAAGGTCTCAGAGGACCAGCAGCTCACCCACAGCTGCAGGCTGAACGGGGCGGTGCTGCGATCACACTCCAGGGGCCTCTGATTTCAGCGCCACACTGGGCTTTCATTCCAACACCGAAGGCCATAGCTGTGGAGTCCACCTGTGCCATGAGAATTTGAATCATTGGTGTCTGGGTCCCAGAGAAGGACAAGTCAGAGAAATCAGAGGGGCTCCCTAAGGGGCCTGTGCAGGGGTCACTTGCCTCAGTTCTTCCCACAGTGTGGATGGGAGGCTGGGAATCTTGGACCAGAGCTGGCAATCAGATGAGGCCGAGTATGGGTTGCAGCTTTGACTTTGACCTTAGGCCAGTTGTTTAACTGCTTTGAGGCTCTGTTTCTTCATCTGAAAGGTGGTGGTGACCGCATACACCTCATAGGGGAGTCTGTGTAGAGGAAGTCGGAGACAGAGTGCTCCATCTTGCATTCTCATGAACTGCAGCTATTATTATTGTGCAGCACTGGGCATTGAACCCAGGGCCTTTGCTTTGAGCTATATCCCTAGGCCATTTATTATTTATTGAAATCTTTTATTTTTGGTACCGGGAATCAAACTCAGGACCTTGCATTTCTCAGGTAGGTGCTTGTGCCACTAAGCTGTATCCCTGGCTACCATTTATTATTACTTGATTTTTAAATTTGAAGCTAGCTGGGCATGGTGGCACATGTCTTTAACCTCAGCACTTGGGAGCTGAGGCATGAGGATCACTATGAGGTCAAGGCCAGCCTGTGCTGCATAGCAAGGCCCTATTACAGTTCCCCTCCAAAATTAAAAAAGTAAAAATAAAAAAATTGAAGATAAACTTTTCTGTGGCTAAGTTGCTCAGGCTGGGCTTGAACGTGTGGTGGTCCTGCCTCAGCCTCTCAGCACACTGGAATTGCAGGCATGGTACCATCACACCTGACTCTACGGTTAGTGTACTCATTTTCACTCCCTATGTGGCACTGCACTTGCTCTATTTAGCCTCTGCTGCAAACCCTCTCCATTCACTGCAGAACAGCAGCTGGATGGAGTCCCCTGGGGCTCACATCTGCCCTTGACCTGGTATCAGCCATGGTCAGGGTTTTTTTCCCCCTCTCAGACAGACAGATTGTGTTTCAGCTTAGCCCTGTACCACAGGGTAGCCTTATTCCAGTAAGACTTGGGGACATGCTATATGATGTGTTCTCAGGTCACAGCAAGTCCTTGGGGCCTTTGATCTTGAAGGAGCCTTTGCACTCAAGAATCCTGGCTCCTTGGGGTGGGCTGGCCTGCTTTTGATTGAGAAATCAGTAACCTAAAGGGCCAGCGAGATAGTTTAACCCACTAAGCACCTGCTTAGGCAAGTGCAGGGACTGGGGCTCTATCCCCTGAACCATATGCTGCATTGGCCCCACCCCCAGGTGCGCCGAGCCAGCCAAAGAGACCTGGCATGGTTGCAATACCTGTAATCCCAGCTCTGGGAAGGCTGAAAATAAGAGGATCACGACAACTCCGAGTTGTGTGGTGAGACCCTGTACCAAAGACATTAAAAATAAAAATCAGCAGCCTCGCTTATTTTCCCTTAATTTAAGCACCAGTGCACAATTTTTCAGGGGATGAATGAACAGTGGGGTGTCAGGGAACACAATTAAGTACTCTTCGGGTGTGAGTTGGGAACAGATGTACAATTCCTGGCCCTCTAAGTGGCCGTCTGTGAAAGTGCAGATTGGCTGCGTGTTACCCATTTTGTGTAATGAAGAGGAATAGGGGCAGGAAATATGCGCAGGATGTGTCCACAGAACCTTCTAAGTCACCTTCAGAAAAAAAGGCCCTACCTAAGAGGGTGGGTGTGTTGCTGAGTGGGGCTGGGACTTCTGGTGTCTCCAGGCACGTCCTAAGCGCTGATGCCAGGCTGGCCACCTGGCGCCTGTGAACCCCCAGACAATGGCCCCTGGGCGGCTTGGATGATTGTGCGGTATACTGTCTTCCTTCCCAGCTGCCAGCTGATGAAGCCCCTGATTGCATGAGGCTCTGGGCCAAGGAGAGGAGGGGAGTCAGGGAGCCACTGAAAAGGTATTAACACAGCTTTAGAACACCAGCTGTGACAATGCCCAAATGAAGTCGCTGCCCTGCGTCTGGCCATGGGGGGATGGGGAGGTAGGCTAGGAGGCGCTTCTACAGCTTAGGTCAGGACTGATTTGAAGAGATGTAGCAGCCTTGTGCAGAGATAATTCCATGGTAGGAGGAAAGGCTGTGACAGAGGGCTGGAGACTTCTGTGATGTGGTCTCTTGTTTTCCTAAGCCCCTCCTTAGAAGTCCTAAACCCCAGCATGTCAGCTTGAGATGTTATATGGTACAATCAAAATGCATAGTGAGTACTTGAATTAAAAAAATGTAAAATGTATTGCATAGCATAAGACGCTTTTAAAAAGTGAAATGTATTGTAAAAGATGCATTGTTATGAATCATCTCAAAGGACTCCCCCTTGCTCCATACATACACATCCCATCATTCTCCCCACTTTCTGAAGCAGTTCTGGAAGTCCTCTTTCTTAAGTGTCTTCAGGAGGTATGATCAAAAATCCAGTGAATACTGCTAGTGTCTGCCATCCGATGGAAAGGCACACTTATAAAAACATGACAATATGTCCTCACCTGCCTTGTTCATCAGATCTGTCACCATGAAAGAGAAACCCTTTGAGTTGATTTAGGATAGTAAGGCAGGCACAGCAGTGCCATTAAAGACACATAAGAGAGGGGCCAGCGAGATAGCTCAGTGGTCTACAGTGCCTGCTTAGGCAACTGCAGGGACTGAGGTTCGATCCCTGGCACTGCATGCTGTGCCAGCCCCACCCCCAGGGCAGGCTGAGCTAGCTATAACATACATACATACATACATACATACATACATACGAGAGAGGGACCTCTAGAACTGCTTCAGAAAGCAGTAAGAATAGGTTATGATGTGTTTGGAGGAAAGAGGAGTATTTTGAGGGACATTCATGACAATGTGTTGCTTACTATAATGTTTTTTTAAAAAATTTAAACATTACTTTTAAATCGCACCTCATATTTAGGGACAAACTGTTCACAGGGCTCAGGTTTATAGAGTAGGCACTAGTCTTATAAGGCTAACATCCTTAAAGGGGGACATTTGGACTCTGAGACACGTACACAAAGAAAGGGCACTGTATAAGCACGGAGTAGTGAGAGGGGAGATTAGGGCATGGCAAAACTGGCTGAGGAAGTAGATGCAACTTGTTAATTATGAAATCCTAGGATCCATGCGCAGAACAGTTCTGAAACCTGGCATGTGGACTTCTCATAAGAACTTCAGCGGGTTTCCCACAGTATGGCCTAGACGGGACATCAGCCTGAGGAGTGGGGGATACAAAAAACACAGGCCATACTGATATTTTGGTAAGGGTAGTGGCGGCCCCCACACTGTCAGATGTGTTTCTTTTCCTACCCTTAATGAAAATTTGCTCCCATTTGTACTTGTCCCAATCAATTCTTTTCTCAGGATAGAAAGAACCTAGAAACCTCCTTCCAGAAGGAGACTGCATCAACCCCAAATCCAGAAACACCGGGATCGAGCGAGGTAGCCTGGTGCGGGTCTTCCTGCCTAACCTACAGAAGGAGCTGGCCTTGCTGTGGCCCTGATCTTACCTCCAGCGTTTCAGCATGGTGAGGTGACACATTTCTGGTGTTTCGGCTCCCCAGCCTGTGGTGCTGTTATGGGTGAGTGGAGAGGATATCAGTGACACGTTGGAGAGGAAACAGACTGCAGGATCACAGGATTAGCTGTAGGATAAGATCCTATCAGTGGGATCCTCCTTCTCTCTCATCTTCCCCCTGGCTTCCTGCCCCTCCGAAATGTGCTACCCAGCAGGAGTGGCTGCCAAGAGCTTCCTGCCCATCAGCAAGCTCGGCCGCAGCCACCGTGCCCAGAGGTTGTAGTTTCTTTTCCTTTTTCTTTTTGTGTGGTACTAGGGATTGAACCCAGACCTTCGCACTGAGCTATATCTTTAGCCCTTTTGTTTCTATTTCAAGCCAGGGTGTTGCTAAACTGCTAAATTTCCAGAGCTGGACTTTAACTTCAGATCCTCCTGCTTCAGCCCCTCAGCATGCTGGAGCTGCAGGCATGCGCCCCCACATGCGCGAGGATATAGGTTCTGAGGATATAGGTTCTGCCCTTCACATCTACAGAGGTGACAGAGGACCTGATACCATACTAATAAGCACTTCCCTGAGCCTGTGAGACATTCTAGTGAATTATGGAACCTGAGCAAGTTTGGGGAAGGCCTTGAACTTGCCCTTTGGTTTTTAGTTGGAGTTGAGCTAACTCTGCGTACAGCTCTGCAGCACCGCTGGCCAGATGCGGGGAGGGGAGGGCTCAGTGGAAGAGCCCGCCTGGAGCAAATCAGCCTCAGTGCGTTTCTTTCTTTTGCTTTTTCAGAATTGGAAAAAGAGCTCTCAATGTGGCCATAGCAGAAGGTGACAAAAATGCAGTGTGACTCCCCTGAAGGGGAAGGCAGAGCTTCTCCGTCTCCCCTATTGTTCTGCTGCACCTCTTGAATTTTTCTCCAAAAATAATTCTGATAGAAACTATTTCCAAGCCCCAAATAAAATTTTAGTTCCTCCTGATTGACCAAGTCACCACCTAGCAAAGAAAAATTACAGTTAACGAGGCCGTAAGATGATCTGCCCCTGCAGCTGATCTGCCTGGGAAGGTCATCATGAAGGAACTGGTTTGAGGGGAGAATGTCCTGTTTTCTCATTCCTGAGTGGCCCGAACATGTCCCAGCAATCAATCCCTTTTTACTACATCCGTCTCAACTCCAGACTCCTATCATTCGGTGGTAATTCAAATAACACGGAAGACTAATTGTCCACCCCAAACCTCCCCTTGGAAAATGAACTCTCATTTCAGGGTGCTTCCTGGTCAGTGTAGAGCAAGCTCAAGGTTTTCTTTTATCTTGATTTATGTGATGGATTCTTAGAAGAATCCACTTTGAAAATCTAATTGACCGTAGACTGCACAAAGTCTGTTGATGGCTTCCTAAATGAGAGTGTGTGTATATAGTGTTCGATGGCCTAATTTTACCGTGACTTAATTACAACACTGGATGGCATTATAAATTTGTGTCCAATTAGGCCCAAGTCATCAGCTGCTGAATACATTATAAATTTTGTGAAATCAGCGCAGCTGATGCTGTAAGCACCACCATAACACCAAGCAAAAAGATGCTGTTGTCAGATGGACTCAACCCTCCGGCCCCTACTGGAACACAGATGTGGAACTGTAAGGTTAATTAAATAAAGAGATAACAACCCTGTCGTCAACACCAATGTGGATGCAAAAGCAAGGCACAGGGCACGCAGCAAAGTCCAGGATGCATCTGTAGGGTTCTGTGCCTCCAAAACTATGAGGTACAGAAACACAGCAGCCATTCAGGCACAAATCAGTACCTTGCAAAAGAAAGGAGGAGCAGGAGGGATCAAGCCGGAGCGCTGCAACCCTGAATGCCCCCAGCGCCACCGCAGCAAGTGCTGGGAACGAGAGGCATGGTTAGACATCCTGGCATTTTGTTTCCTAGCTAGATAAAAAGGGCTGGATAAAGAGCCCGGGTGGGTGTCATCACTCCTGTCCTCCTCTCCTTTCTACCTCAGAGAGGAGGCTGCACTGCAGCCCTTAGGCCAGACGGTGCCATCAGATCTGGCCAATGATATATAAGTAGTGGCGGGTGTCACTTTGGAGTCCAGGCTCCGAAAAGATGTCTCAGTTCTCCAGCGAGTTCTTCCCCTGAGGAGGCCTCCATCAGCCGGGGCCCCAGGCATCATGGGAAGGAAAGCCTCACCAGCCCTGCTCAAGGCCCTGTCTATGCCTGCTGAGTCGAGAAGCGGAGCTGGAAAATACTGTGACTATGTTTCCCTTTTATTTTCTTGATACATTTTTGCAGTATATAATGTTTCCACTCCTTGTGAAGCATTGTTGCTTGTGCAGGACACACCTTCATGCCTTTTTGTCACTCCTTTCCCCCTCCCTCCCACTCCCCTCCATTCTTTTCTTTATTCCTTTCTGTCTTCTTCTGTGCATGTTTACAATGCATAATTGTCACATTCCACATGTGGAGTTAGTGCCTGCACATTACACTGTGTGCCCCCTTTGCTTCCCCTCTTCCCATCCATCTCTTGATTCGCTTCCCTTTTCAGAAACGTCTGTCTTCCTCTGATCTATTAATTTGTTCTTTAGTTAGACTTTGAGTTTCTCATATAAGAAAAAGTGTGATATTTAAGCTTGTCTAGTTTATTTTACTTAACATTATAGTCTCAAGATGCATCCTTTTCCCCACAAATGACTGGTTTAACTTCTTACGGCAGTGTAGTACTCCATTATGTAGAAATAAATTTTTTATCTGTTCGTCTGCTGATGACGTATAGTCTGATTCAGTGATTTAGCTCATGTGAATTGTGTTGCTATAAATGTGCAATGTGGGTATTGCTGTAATGGGAAGTATTTTAACTCTTTCAGGAAGATACTTAGAAAGGGAAAAGCTGGGCCAAATGGGATTTCTAGCTTCTGTTTTTTGAAGAACTTCCACATTGATTGCTATAGTGGTTGTCGTAGTTTACATACCCACTAGCAGTGTGGGGATGGTCCTTTTTCCCCATAGTCTCATCAGCATTTATTTGATTTCTTGATGATAGCCGTTCGTTCTGCAGTAAGATGGACTCTCAGTGTTGTTTTAATTTACATTTCTCTAATGGCCAGCGATGTTGAGCATTTCTTCGTGTAGTTGTTGGGCATGAGCACTTCTTCTGGGAGTTGCCTGTTCAATTCACACACCCATTTCTTGCTGATGCAGTTCTGCAAGTCCTCTGTCATGACCATCTTTATGAGACAGGATTAAAAAAAAAAAAAATCCAGTGATTGCTGCTGTTATGCGCCATCCAATGGAAAAGCAGGCTGGCAAAGACAGGACAGTGTGACCTCGCCCACCTTCCTCCCCAGATCTGGCACTGTGTGACTTCTGGCTCTCCCCCAGAGACAGAACGACCATGGAAGGGAACAGCTTCAAATCCATTCAGGACATAGAGGCATCCAGGGTAGCACAACTGAAAACACTAGTGAAATAGGACTCCAGTGCGGCTTCGGGAAGTAGCAAGAACGACAGAACATGTTCCAAGTGAGGGAAAGGGCTGGAAGGGGTTCCTAGCACTGCCTTTTACTGTGACAATTTGTTTTTCATTTGAAAACACTATTTTCCAATCATACCTGATACACTGTGAGCTAGGAAGAAAGCCTAGGTTGAGTCACTGATACATGAGGGCTTTTGTTCATGCACAAAACCTCTCCTCTAGTGACTAATAAAATAATTGGAGCCAGGCACGGTGGAGGTACTTGGAAGGCTGAGACAGGGATTGCTATGAGTTCAAGGCCAGCCTAGACTACATAGTGAGCTTAAAACCAGCCTGAACTACCAGTGGGATCCTGTCTAAAAAAAGAATTGGAAAAGAAGTGATTATGGTAGTACTCAGAAATGTCGCCAGTGTGCCTTCACAGTGTCTCTGGTGAGTGAGCGGGAAGGCAATCTCTTGCAGGGTTGAGGTAACTATTTTTGCCCTCAGTGGTTAATGTACAAATCCATCCTAGTTGTATTCCTTGGCACCTGCAGTATGGCCCAGGCCATACTTTTTTTTTTTTTTTTTAAATTTTTATTTATTTATTTATTTGTTTGCTTGTTGTGTTTGTTTGTTTCTTTATTTTATTTATTTTGTGGCTGGCCCAGCCTGCCCTGGTGGTGGCGTTGGCACAGCATGTGGTGCCAGGGATCGAACTGCAGTCCTTGCAGTTGCCTGAGCTTTCCTAAGCAGGCTCTTTAGACCACTGAACCATCTCGCCAGCCCCCAGGCCATACTTTTGACCTGAGCTCCTACAGCCCATGTTTGTAAGATAACCTAGGGTCTTTGTTCATTCACCATTTGTCAATTCTGAGCATTAGGATACATTAGGGATTTGCCAGGAGATGAGGGGCAATTGTCATTAAGACCATCATAATAACATCACGAAACAGACACTGGGGGCTCGGAGAGTGACAGTCATCATGCTGGATGTCTCACATGCCGACCTCCTAGTATGGAGAAACTGGAGCATAGAAGGGCAGATGTCACCGTAGGGATGCGGCAGAACTGAGAACTGACCTTGGCCTCTGAACTTGAGACCCTGCACCATGGGTGTGGAGGGGCGTGACCAACCATGCCTCTTCATGCTGTCTGTCCTTGTGGCTGCCCTACTAACTACCCTTAAAAAAACTCCCTACAGCCTGGTCATAGTGGTGCCCGCTTATAATCCTAGCACTGTGGGAGGTGGAGGCAGGAGGATCACATGTTTAAACTGAGCTTAGATAATAATGATTTGGTGAGAATTTGTCTCAAAATAAAAAAAAAAAAAATAGAAAAGAGGTGGAGGTGTAGCCCAAAGTAAAGGTCCTACATTCGATTCTCAGTATAGCCAAAGCCAAAGTCAAAGCCAAACCAAATCACAAAATGAAACAGAACAAAACTCCCAACTGCTCCAGGATAAAGTCACTCACTATGTGCCTGGCAGGAGGGCCTTGCCTACTGCTGCCATACTTCTGTGACATACATTAGCCCCTGTCATCCATGGGGCTACATTTCCAGTGGATGCCTAGAACCATAGATGGCATCAAATCCTATATACAGCATGTGTCTTCTTATACATACACATGTACAGTAAAGGCTTAACTTATTAGGTGTAGTAAGAGATTAACAATCGTACCTAATAATGACAGAGAACAATCGTAGCAAGATACTGTGATAAAAGTTATGGGGATGTTGTCTCTCTTCAGCCTCGATGCACCTTCTAAATGTACTTACTTTTAGATCTCACTTGACCTCAGGTAAATGATACCGGATGTCACTCTTCTCTCATTGCTGGGACAAGTACCGAACACCCAAAATGAAGGAAGGAAAGGTTTATTTAGCTCGTAATCAGTGGAGGTTTCATCTATACTCAGCTGGCTCCAAGGCGGAGTAGCACATGGTGGCACAGAGCAGCCATTCCTGATGGTGACAAAAAGCAAGACCACAAAGGGAGTGGCACCAGCCCAGGCAGCTAGCTAGCCTCTCCCTCTTTAAGCTGTGATACAAATTACCTGCCCCAGGGCAGGTGCAGCATCCGCACCCACAGTAATCAGCCACAGACTCCGGAAGCTGCCACCTGACTGCATAAGGCTTTGCAGGGACAGCTAGACACAAACCTAAACACCAGATAAAGGGGGTCTAGAGGACACTTGAGGAGGGGAGTGGCCTGGCGTGCCTGGAATGGCAGCCCCAGTCTCAGCAAGGAGAGCCTAGGCTCTTCGAGGTGCCACAGCTGCACATGCCGGCTGCCCTCTTCCCGTTAGCAGCGAGTGCTGGCTGCCTGCAGCTGGTTGGGCGCCTTTTAATCCTAAACAGGAGTCCTTAGCACTCAGTTGTCCTTTGTCGTTAAAGAGGACGCAGCTTCTTTCCACCTGCACTTGGCCTTGGCTCCCTGCAGCTGGACTAGGGCATGGGTATCCTATCGACCTTGCACTTGCCAGGCAGGCACTTGTGCCATGGAGCTGTCTCCTATCAGTTTAAACAAAATCACTATCTCTCAGGGGATCGGGGGCTACTGGGTCAGAACCTAGAGGTCACCTTGTGATTTAGAATGTGTCCCAGGTGGCAGAGCATTCTGCAGCCCAGGCCAGCACATTCTCCACCTCTGCCCTCCTTTTCCACCTCCACCTGCACCAACACCAAGAGGCTGGGGCTTGAGCTGGAGCTTATAAAGTGACCGCACTCTCCCCAGATGTGACCAGTTCCCCTTGAAGCAGCTGTTTGCAACTGTGGTTGTAGATTTAAATCACAAAGCCTAGACTTGGAGCCCATGGATTATTTCTCTTGCCCCCACAATTAGGGATTGAATCCAGGGCCTTCACAGAGAACTATATTTCTGACCCTTTTCAAATTTATTTTGTTATTGTGAAACAGGATCTTGCTAAAATTGCCAAGTTGCTCAGGCTGGACTGGAACTTGGGAACTTCCTGCATCAGCCCCCCAGAGTGCTGATATTGCAAGGGTGTTCATCACCCCTGTATGGTTTCAAGGCCCCTAGGTATGTCCAGTTGGGAGCCCAGGCTGAGGACAATCCCCTGATGCAGTGACCACAAACCTTTTAGAGTGTTCAGGGATCCACACAGCTTGCTGAGTCATACGTGCTATAGATTTGCCACCACTGCCCCACCAGATCCTGGAGGGGAAGCAGGCTCAGACTTCCAGGCAAGCATAGGAGGGGGGACTGGATTGCACACCTGACGTTTGACCCTTGGAAAAGGGTCCCACTGCTTTCTCCTCCCTCCCTGGCATCCAAACACGAAAGATGCTGCCATCAGAGGAGTGGACAGAATATTCCACAGTTATGCGAGGCATTGGAAGATGCGTTACATAGCT